>PVKS010006052.1:0-80860 GCA_004027875.1 Aplodontia rufa
TAGTTTAGTTGAAAATCTATTTTAACCTTTTCTATTCATAAATGTGCTTTTCATGAGATCGCAAAATAAGCTTTGATATATTGGTATATAAGTTAAAAGAATTCCAAAGAAATTTAAGTTTGGAAATGACTAATTATATTTCTTTTTAAAAGTTCTTTACTTGAAAATAAAGAACATGTTGTTTTCCAAACACTTTTCACTTTTTTACTGTGGCAAAATTTCCCCCATATATTTTTGGTACTTAAAGAATTTGAGCACCAAACTCTTAATACTGGTTACTTTGGATGGAGATGATTAGGTAATGGTAGAACTTGGCATCCTAAATTATTTTGGAAATATTTAAAATCCTTTGTGATAAGCAAACATAGTTTGAAAAAATAAAAATTGAAAAAAGCAGTTGGATATATATGCACACAATATATATGTGTATATCCCAAATATACACCTTTCTCTCCTTCTTCTTTTTTACATATGCACATCACTAGTCAAATATGTACATTATTTTTTAATATTGCTTTTTCAAATATACTCACAACATTTATAAGGAAACCATAAGTTTTGTTAAATCAAGCTATAATTTGAGGGAATGCCATTTTTAAAATTTATTGTTTGGAGACCAGATTCTTTCTAACCTAGCATGGTTAACAATTTTTATTTTTTCACATTTGAGTATGTCAACTTGATCAGGGAGGTAATGCTTTGTTAATTTAAGAAACTAGCAATTTGACTAGCCTATTCTGTTATGAGCCGTAAATAAAGAAAAAGTCATAGCTGACTTAAGGAGTCTCAACAAGTTGAAGCTCTTTTTATTATATATGGTTTTCTCTTTTGAGATTAATGAGAGTTTGAACAACAAAATTTGAATAACAAAAATAACACCAGGAAAACACAAAATTATACATGTGGCAATTTTTCCTTTAAAACATTGTTCTTTGGTCCCTGACTTCATTAATTATGTTTTCACTTAACATTTTGTATTTTTATATCTTAATATGAATATTTTCATTGAACATTTTATATTTTAATATGAATTAATAAAAATAATATGGTCTACATTTTATACTTTGAATAATGAAAAATATATTTTGAAATGGTAGCAGACATGTTTTAAAAAGATTATTTTTGTATTTTCACAGTGTTATTATCTCAGTGACCATTATTTTGTGTTGTTTCTAGGTAAAAGAGTGGCTGTGTTTAAACTGTCAGATGCAGAGGGCTCTAGGAGGTGAATTGGCTCCAATTCCATCATCACCCCAGCCCAAACAGAAGACTGCCCCTGTTACTCCTACGTCAGTGGGCAAATCACCACCACAGCCACAGATTTCCCCAAAGAAGGATGCAGCCCCGAAACAGGATACAGCGAAGGCACCTGAGTCTAAAAAGCCCCCACTAGTGAAACAACCAACCCTTCAGGCCTCCCTTCCTGCCCCAGCCAAGCAGCCACCTGCGGCAGAGTCCTCCAAGCCAGCCCCTCCCAAAGACCCTTCAGTCCCCACCGCTGAGCAGGACAAGGCCCCCGCAGCCAAAGATAAGTCAAAACAGCCCAAGACCACACAGCCACCTGCTGACATTCAGTCTTCATCTTCAGCAGCAACAAAACCAGATGCTCTGAGCTCCCAAGCATGGTCTCAGGCTCAGGAGAGCACAGCCCCTCCTGTGAAAACAGAGTCTGCCAAACCCTCTCAAAGTTTTCCACCAACAGGAGAAAAGGTCACCACTTTTGATTCTAAAGCCATGCCTCGTCCTGCATCCGATTCAAAAATTATTTCACATCCTGGGCCCAGTTCAGAAAGCAAAGATCCAAAACAAGTCGATTCAGCTCAAAAAAGGGAAGAACCTAAGAGAGCGCCAACCAAAACGAGTCCTAAACCCGATGCCAAACCAGGGCCAAAAGGGTCACCAACACCACCGGGCCCACGACCTTCCGCAGGCCAAGCTGCCCCCACATCTCCACAGCCCCCAAAGCCTCAGGAGCAGTCAAGACGCTTCAGCCTGAACCTTGGGAGCATTACTGACGCCCCGCGATCACAGCCCACAACTCCCCAAGAAACGGTGACTGGGAAACTCTTCGGGTTTGGAGCATCCTTCTTCAGCCAGGCAACAAGTTTAATTTCCACAGCTGGCCAGACTGGGCCTCAGCCTCCAGGAGGGCTGGCAGCCCCAGCAAAACAAGCTGCCGCTCCACCCCAGCCCACGAGTTCTCAGGGCCCACCCAAACCTGCAGGTCAGGCACCACCTGCACCTGCAAAGGCCACACCCATGAAAAAGGAAACAAAAGCTCCAGTAGCTGAAAAATTAGAGCCCAAAGCTGAACCCACTCCAACAACGAAAAGAACAGAAACAGACAAGAAGCCCCCACCTGTTAAGGACAGGAAACCTTCAACAGCTGAAACTCAAAAGCCTGTACTCCCGGACAAGCTCGAGAAAACCACCCAACCCAAAGCAGCCTGTCCTCTCTGTAAAACTGAACTCAACATAGGGTCTCAGGATCCTCCTAACTTCAACACTTGCACTGAATGCAAGAATCAAGTGTGCAACCTCTGTGGATTTAACCCTACACCCCACTTGACTGAGGTAAGCAATGTGTACATACCTAATGTGAATACATAGTTTACTCTGAGATATTTTGGGGACCAAATATCTGAGCAACAAATACACTATTAGTTAAAAGTTACTAAGAGTTCACATTATTTATACTTTTCTTGGTTAATACACCACAAGAAGATGGAGTTAAGTTGAAAAAATAACAATGACCCCAATCCTTTATGAATTAAAGGCCTATAGCTTAGGAGGACAATTGGGTTGTGTTGTGGAAACTACCAATATGAGTTGCCATATATTGTTTTCAATTTCTCTAAACCTTTTAGTCTCTTTAATATACTTTTAAAAATAATTTCAGTTGGTTGCAGATCCATTAATAATATGATATCTGTTAATAAAAAAAAAACTGTTAAGAACCTGGTATAAATTAATGCTGTTGCCAAGTAGAAAATGGAGGCTCAAATAAATTACATCTAGGCTCTTTTATAATTCTGTTTGAAATATTATCTGGCATCATTTAGAGTAGTTTACTAGGAACTGAGGAAAGGGAGGAGATGTATGGAATTCAGTGACTAATGTGAAGATATTGTTTATGGGTTGTTAGGAATATTTTCTCTGCGATGTCAATGACCAAATAACAGATAGTGCATCTCTGCCTAATACCATAGTTATAAAAGGAGTCTATAAGCTTTAGTAACACATTAAGTCTAGTAGAATATGTGATTTGTGGAATCTCAGAAGTTAAATGATCATTTTGGTGTAAGTGACAGCAATGTTTTAATAAGTATTTTGAGAGTGAATTTAAAATAATCATTCATTGCCTTAAGTCAAAAATACTTAAGGACCATTTTACTCCACTATACTTGATTTTATAATTGATTGGAATGGTAAGACTGACTAGACTATCATTTTATAGAAAAAACCCTTTAAAGTTGTTTGTTTTTAGTGGTGTGTGCATTAAATAATTATTTTGGGAACAACCTATAGAAAATTTTTATGTTTTACTTTAAAAACACAATTAGTTTAGTTTGACCTAGTTAATGCCATATGAAACCATTTTTACTATAGGCATAAGCAGATTTTTCTCTTCAGCTACTGTGAATAATGTTAACTAAGATCCATTTTATAGGTAGTTAAATTTTCATTTTTCTCAGCACTTCATGAATAGTAACAACTATAATTATTACATACAGCATTTTGGGTTCAATATAAAAACAAAGCAAAAATCAAACATTGCATTGCTTTCATATTTTTAGAAGACTAGCTTTTGGTCTTATATTTACGATGAGGACAATTTCATTTTTTCTCCAGTACAACTCTATTCATTTTAAACACTGAAGAATTGTACCCTTTAATGAAGAATCTTATGGTATCAACACAATGCAATTCATTAAAATAGTTCTAAAACAAATTACACCACTGAAAAAAACTGTTAAGTTTTGCATTTTTTGAACACATTTAGAAAAGTGTGCATAGTGTAAGAGGAGGGCTATAACTATAATTTACGGATCATGTGTATGTGTAGATATATGTATGCACATGCACACATTGGGATCTTCATGGTGATTACAATTCTTTCAGTGTTTGGAAGAAAAAAATGAGAGCCCTTAGGAAGAGAAGCAGTCTTCCAGGAAAATCTTTGATGTTCTGTGTGTTGGTAAATTGTGTTTTGGAGGTATTTTGGGAATGAGATTTCTTATATAAAGCCAAGAGTTGATGAGGATATGTGGAAAATCAAGTTTGAATAATTTGAAAATATAAATTGTCTCAAGTGCTTAATCCAATTAAATGAGGTTCTATTTTAAATACAGTCAGTGGAATTTGGAGTTATCACTGTTGAAATTACTCTGCAGTCTTTCAGTTTTGAAGATTATTTTTCAGAAGGGAAGAATATTTGCTGTCACCAAAGGCATGAGTACTCACCTGGACTGTGCTAATCCACATGAAGATTTTAGTTCTAGGCTTGAGTTCTGACTTCTGGTGGAGTCCACCCAATGATCTGGTGTCAAGGGAGTGAATGAAGTTTGACTGAGTAAATCCATACTCAAATTATTATCACCCCAAATGATTTTGAAAGAAAGGCAGAAGGAGTTAATTGAAAAGAGTGGCACATTGTGTTTGCATGTGTGCGTGCATGTGTGTACCCTTGAATATATATAAACATACACATATGTGCACATACACTAATATAGATATTTACAGATATTGATTTGTGCAATGTTTCAGTGTACCTGCTGAAATATCTTTCATTTCCCTCACTTTGGAGTTAGGAAGCATTTCTTTCTTAATTCTCATTTTGTTTTCTACTTTCAGCTTCTGATATTTTTTGTGTGATGTTATTTTTGCTAGTTTCAAAGAGGACTTACTGAAAATACTCAAACTTTTTTGCTTAAAGTGCAAATGGCATTTCTCAAGAAAAGGTTCAGTGATTTTCATTTACTTTCTGCTATATTTGATTCTATTATATGCCTCTGCTGCTCTTGAACTAGTTAGGAGGCAGGACATCTTTCCTTGCTGGTGGCATTTTGCCCCTCACTCCTTTTTGCTATCTGTTCCACTTGTGGTGAAAAGAGCTCCTTGTCCTTTGCTATGGGTTGGGGAGCTGTAGACAGTATCCCTCTTTCCCTACCCATTAATTCAACTCAACTATCTCTAAGGATGTTTCCTGGCCCTCCTGCCCAATGTCTCCCCCATCCTGACTTCCAAGGGCTGCCTGCAGGCCCTTGTCAGACTTAAGCTTAAGCTTGACTGTTTAACTGCTTGATGAATTTGTATAAATGGTGCTATAATCTGTAAACCTTTTATGTCATGAGACAGTTCTTTTAGATTTTAATTTTTGCCAACTCAGGGAATGTCTTTTGTTAGAAGGAGTTTTAAAAGTAGCTGAAGGGCTTTCTGAAAGAGCTAGTCTTACAGAATCTGAAAGCATACTGAGAAAAACAGTCCCAGTTGGTATTGAATTTACCTAGTGAATTTTAATCATTCTGGCTTAGTTCAAATGCAAAAGGAGCCAAAATAACTAAGGGGCATTTATTTTACTGTTTTTTCTATCCTTTTATAAAGTAACTTATTACTGTGAAAATAAAACTTAAAACGAAACGTTTCTAGTGTTTCAGGAAGTCCTAGCGTCATAATTTTGCTTCCTTTGCAAGATGATTGTGCGTGGCCTAAATGATGTAGAAATAGCTAGCATATATTTGTCACTAGGCAACAGATGAGCCTTTTGGGCTGATTAAGACCAAGTGGATGTGACTGAGTCCCTTTAGATCTTTGCTCTCTAGCTGTAGCAGCATCTACATTTTCTATCAAATACTCAACACATGGATGAGGGGGGATGTGCTGTGTTTCTCAGCCTGGAAAATGCATAATATCTTCCCTTTAATGAACATTACTTATCACTTTAAAAAGAATACCTAATACTAAAAAGCATTTAAGAACACAAGCATGTATATAAACACACACATGAATAAAAAAAAAAACAGCTAAGAGAACTATCAGAAGTCAATTAGGGGCTGGAGTGGCAGCTCAGCAGTGGATTGCTTGTCTGGCATGCACAGGGACCTGGGTTTGAACCCCAGCAAATATACACAGCTAGGTGTTGGAAAAACAAAACTCAAATGAAAAAATAAATTATTTGTGTATCTTTAAAAAAAATTCAATTAGGAGGGCTGGAGAGGTGGCTCAGTGGTAGAGCAATTGCCTGGTGTACATGAGTACCTGGGTTCTATCCCCAGCATGACTAAGAGAGGGAAGATAAAAAACAGATGAGAAAATAAAAAAAAAATTCTCTTTTTCTCTTTCTAAAAATAAAAAGTCAATTCTACTAATGGCTTCAAAATAATTACATAATGGAGATCTACATTCTATGTGAAAATTTCTGGCGTCATGAGAGGGATACTTTATGACACTTTTTGACTGAAATAAGAAAACTTAGTCAAATGTTGATTTAAAATTGAGATATTTTTGTTTAACTAAATTTAAGCAAAAAAGAAATTTACCCAATAATTCATATTTTTCTAGTCATTTTTGAATATTCTACTCTATATAGTGTTTATGTATCTTAATGTATATATAATATTTCCCCATGTGTTCAAACACCTTAGATATTATTTTGAATGGTTAAATATTCTATGGAATTTTGTTTCATTATGCACATTCTCTTATTAGGAATTTAGGTTTTTGTCATTGTTTTTATTATAAACAAGCTGAACTGTTTTGGACATAAATATTTGTATTTGAACTGTTTCCCAAGGAAAATGTACTCACTCACACTAGACTTGCTAAATCAAGGATGAGGACCCTGGTGTATCAAATTCTCTTCAGAGATGTGATAGCAGTTATCATTACTACCACCCATATATGTGTTTCTTTCTCAATACAACATCTCCAAATGTGAAAAATATCATTTAAAATAGTATTCATTGGTTTGGAAGCCTAAAATGCTTCTTTTTGATTTGATGCGTATGTCTTTACTTCCCAGAAGTTTTTTATTTTAGACATTCAGTAATCATGATCCAGACAAAACATTGAGCA
This sequence comes from Aplodontia rufa, assembly GCA_004027875.1. Classification (NCBI taxonomy): domain Eukaryota; kingdom Metazoa; phylum Chordata; class Mammalia; order Rodentia; family Aplodontiidae; genus Aplodontia; species Aplodontia rufa. Next base: position 7,075 of record PVKS010006052.1, read on the forward strand.
GGCTATGTTTAAAAAATTGATCTCAAACTTTCTCCTTTACTTTTTATTCTTTTTTATGTTCAATTTTTAATTTTATTCAGAAATTTATTTGTTGAACAATCAAACAAGCTTCTAATGAAATAATATAATATATATATAATTTTTGAAAATTAGATTTACTTTTTATTTTAATGGAGCTGCATTTGATAGGATTCATGTGAGAGGCCTTGTGCAAGGTAATTTTCTCCCAACAACTCTCTGGGGTTGGTTTGCAGATTCAGAGATCTGGAGAATGAAAATCAAAGGTAGGTGCAGTTATCAAGCCACAAAGGTTTATCTCAGAGGCTGTCATTGCTCTCTTTACTATACTGTATTTAAAAATATAGGGAACTGGAAGACAAATGCTATTGTTCTGTGCTCTCTCATCTGTAAGTTGTGTCAGTAGGAAATTGCTAGAATTTTACTACCAACACATTTGTAAATATGTGCATTAAATCCAGCTAATGTTGGGATCCCTGGAATAAAAGCGGTTGGTTGCATGGTTGAATTTAAAGGGGCAGATTCAGAGGTTTAGAAACATAAAACGCAGCATTGTTGTGCAAGTTTTCTTTCCAGATAAGTCTACCAAGTGGTTAACTCTGATAAAAGCATATGGCTCAATGATGAAATGATGTCCCTGACTTCATACGTAGTGACTCTGAGAGTATACAACATATTTTTTTCAAATTGCAAAAAAATATTATTATTATGCCAGTGCTTACAAATGATGACCATAAAAATGACAAATGTCTCAGTGTTCCATTGGTAGTGCTGATGGTAGTTGAAACTTTGCTCCTGCCAATGTATTTGTAGTCCCTTGGTTTTATTCCTAGATACAGAATATCTGGGAATGCCCATCCTAAGCTAGTTCTCCATAGTGGTTGTATCAGTTTGTATTCTAATCTACTTTGCATGTGTGATCCTGTTTTTCTCGAGATGCACTGTCTGACATAATATTCACTGGCCAAATGTGCTTATGAGTACTATAGCTGGCTCAAGTTAGGATGTATTTTTTTTGTACACAGATTGAAATCAGGGCCTTCTGCATGAGAGGCACCACTCTACAACCAAGATATAGCTCCAGCCCTTTTTAAAATTTTTATTTTGAGATCGGTTCTCACAAAGTAACTCAGGCTGGCCTCAAGGTTGCAGTCCTTCTGCCTCAGTGCTGGATTATTGGGTGCACCATTGTACCCAGCAGGATGTGTTTTAAATATAAACAGCACATTGAATTTAAAAGCCTTAGTATGAGAAAAATATAACATTTCTTATTAATAGTTTTGCATTGGCTGCAAAATTATTGTATTGAAACAACAATAATTTGCATATTGAGTTTTTATTGTTCTTATTTGATGATTATGTTTTTACTTACTGGCTTCATGCTCCCACTTGCTCTTTTGTTCAAGCTATTTCTTTTACTCTCTTGGTCTGGGTTTCATCCTTGTCCTATTGATGTGGTTGTTGTCTTTTTTGATAGTAATTCATATTTTAAATATAGGAAGGCTGAAAGGTTTCCTTTGGTTTCTTCTGAATTCATTCAAGTCCAATTAGTATTATATAAAGTTTTCTTCATTGAATATTGCTGTTAATACTGTCTTCTCATCATTTATTTCACTTTGTACTTCATATGCATGTTATAGATTTGCTGCTGTGTAGAATATATTTGTTTCTTATAAAAGAAAACATGAATATTTGTGTACTTGCTGCAATCTATCTTTTTCAAGACTTTTTTTTTTGTTGCACAAAATAACTGATTACTTATGCTTCATGGTGAAGACAGAGCTCAGTACTCCCATCATGGAGAGACACACTGCTAATGTATTCTTAGTTATTGCTAGTATCTGTCTACTTGTGGACATTCAACCTTTAAGTCAGGACAGCCTATATTCTCTTCTGTCCCCTTTGTCTCCAAATGATATCTATATTCTTTTCAGGAATTTTGAATCTATTTATAAATTCCCTGTAACATTTGGTGAAAAGTTTCAGTTTTTGCATCAATTTCCTCCAGGAAATGAATGATAGAAATTGAATATATCATCTGGTTCAGTATTTTCTTCTCCCAATGGCTATTCATTTTACATTTAAAAATCTAGTTCAAGTTTTGAATTACAAAAACAACACTCATCCTTATAATTTGTAAAATAGTGAAGTATCTGAATAGTGAATAGTTGCTTCTTCTCTGTGGACTTCTGTCAGTGATCTGTTCAGACAGGTCTTTTAATCCCTTATTTTACGATGATTATACAAACACAGTAACATGAAAATATCTAAGATTTTTAAAAAAAATTTTGGAGTAGTTTTATAAATTATCTTTTTTTGAAAAGAATCTTTATGTGTTGCCATTGACTTCCATTTTTCACTAAGTGGTTGGTATACATAGGGCTTTCTGAAGTGAACCCTTGGCAACTTACATCATTCTACTTTTGAGGTAACTACTTGAAATATCTTGTAGTACTGATATACATTGTCCTCTTCAAAACTGTTACTATATAAACAAAGGTGAAGTAAAATGTTTATTCACATATTTCACATAATGCTTTTATGTGTTAGATAAATCCCTTGAAATGAATGTATAAAGTTAAGGCAAATGTGGTTTTAAAATCTTATCAAACCTCTTCTATTACTTTGTTAAAAATTGATAGTAATTATAGTGCTGCCAACACTTTGTCAGCCCTTTCCTCATTTACTAGTATATCATATTTACCAATTACATGAGTCAGAAATTATGTTGTATTATTGCATAAATTTACATTTTCCTGCCTGTTCTGAAAGTAAACATCACTTGTTTTGTCTATGTCATGAGCTTATCAACCATTTTTATTTCTCCTCTTTTATGTTGCCCATTTATACCCATGGCTATTTTTCTTTGTTGTTGGAAGAAGTCTGTATGTTTATCATATTTTAGATAATTTCACTTTTTGTCAATTTATCTTGAAATAATTTTTACTTATCTATCACTTGTTATTAATACTCTGTGAAATTTTCATCTATGCTTGTGTGTTTTATTTTTATGCAATCAAATGTTTTAATATTTTCCATGATTACCTATTTTTCTAATGGCCTCTTTCACATTTAAGTATAAGAAATAGCTAGCCTTTCTGGCTGGAGCAGTGGCTCAGCAGTTACAGCACTTGCCTGGCATGCATGAGGACCTGAGTTCAAACCCCAGCAACAAGTGCTCAATGAAGTCTCAGAGCAACGAAAGCCACATGAAAAACTAAAATTAAAATCGATTCTCTCTCTCTCTCCCTTTCTCTCTCACTGTCCCTCTCTTTAAAAAAAAGTCAAAGAAAAAAAGGAAATAGCCTTTCATATTTCCTCTTAAGCATCTGCAATTTTATTTTTCACATTGGATCTCTATTTGTCTTATTTATCTGTGTATCATTTTTTGGTAGAATATTAGATGAAAATCTAATTTAATGTATTCAAAACACACAGATGCTTGGTCTAAATCATTTACTAAATAATTTATCCTTTTTATTCTGATTTGTAGTGCTGCTTTTACCATGCAATACTTTTTTTCTTTTTAAAGATTGAAGGATGGAGAAAGAGAGAAAATCAATTTTATTTTTCCATCTGGCCTTTGTTTCTCCAACACTTTGTTGTGTATATGATGCTGTGTTCAAACCTTGGTCCTCGCACATGCCAGGAAATTACTCCAACCACTGAACCAATGCTCCAGCCCCCATGCAATACATTTTCATTAAAACAGTTTATTTTTTCTGAACTCTTTAGTTTGTACCGTTACTGTCTAGTCTATGGTGTTACTATTTTACTATTTTTATTAGACTAGTTTTAATATTTAAATATATTCAGTACCCATGTAAATCTTGGCAAAATCGTCTAGCAATAGGATATTTTGTGGCCTGGAATTTGACTTTGCCCAACTTATTATCCTGTTACTGTTTCAGATTCCAATAGTGGATTTCAGATTCCTCTCAGAGAAAAATAACTTTATTACTCAAAATACAGAAAGTAGCATAGAAATCAACAGGATTGCATCAATTCCCTTTGCCCCACAATCCCATGCAGGTGACACAGTGTGGGTCTAGATCAATTCTTTGGGTATAGTGGATTTGAATCATAGGTGAGGAACACGGAGTTTCTAGGCTTCTCCTCTTATATAGCAAGCAGTCTGCTAGCTTGCCCTTTGTCTCAGAGGGAGATATGGCCTCAGCCCTTGAAGCTGCCTGCTGTAAAGACAGGCTTGAGAAATGGCCAGAGTAATGAGCTACCAGCATCTTGTTGGCATTTACTGCAAGATATGTAGGGAAATATTGTGAGTTCCTTTATAATATTATGGATCCCTTTTCCAAATTATGTGAAGTATAGAGACTAGTATAGAAAACAGGTAAAAATGAAAGTGCACTGGATTAAGCCAGCGGCTGTTATTTAACTAAAGACTGAAACTGCTCATTTGGCAAACCTCCTAATTCTTGGGCTGCTTCTGAACCAATTCCTTGAAACTCCTATGAAGGAGGAATGCTTATCAAACCTACTTTAAAGAGTAAAGACATCAGACTTAGGGGAATGAAGTGGTATGCCTAAGCTGAAGTAACGTTAGGTTGCTATGGTACTAAATAAAAATGTCTTTTTTGCTAAATTTATTTTTAAGTATCTCTGATTAAACATTCCTGACCCTATTCTATTGAGCCTATATGAACAAAAGAAACAATTGGAAAATTAGGGAAGCTAATAAGCTTATGTTTCAGTTAACTTTTTTGGTCACTGTAACCAAAATACCCAACAAGAACTTAGGGGAAGAAAAGTTTATTTGGGGCTCACAGTTTCAGAGGTCTTACTCCTTAGATAGCTGGCTCCCTTGTTCTGGGCCTAAGGTGAGGCAGCACATAGTGGGGTATGGGCCCAGAAGAGAAAAGATAATGAGCTCATGGCAGGATCAGAAAGCAGAGAGTAAAGGGGAAGGGACTACAGGAAAGATAAACCCTTCCAAGGTGCAACCTCAGTGGCCCTCTTCTCCAGCCTTTTCCTGCCTATAGCTACCACACACAGTCTTAGGATGGATGTGGCCATTCAGTCTAGGATGGATATATTAGGTTGTAGCTCTCATAGTTCAGTCATTTCACCTCCAAGCATTCCTGCATTCATATATGAGCTTTTGGGGAACACTTTATTTTTAGATATAAAATATACTATTTGCTCTGTTGTAATCCCAAAAATGTTATGAGAAAACCTGTTTATGGACAGCTTGGTGGAAAGGACATGTCATTTTAATTTGCTGATCTGGGAAATCACAAAGATGTTCATTTAAAGCATTTCCAGTTTTTTAAAGTAATAGAACAATATTTTAACAGCTGATGCAAGCTCACAGATTGTTATGATTGTGAAGTTTATCTTTTATATTCTAGAATTAGATTTATGTTTGCTTAGATTATCTTTTAACCATCTTGGAGTAACAGCTATTATACATTTTCTACCCACTTTCAGTTTATCTTACTAGGTTGCAAATTCATATGTGGAATGCTTTTTTTGTGCCTACCACAAATTGCCACTTCTGTCATCATCTTAAAGTAACTCATGAACATTTCCTTTCATACCTACTAAAAATAGAACTACTCTACCTGGACCACAATTCCAAAGAACAGCTAATTAGGACGTTCAGTAAACAATACACTTTTTTACTGAGTAAACTGCCTGCAAGAGCGCTATTTAATTTTTTTTGTTATTTTCTCAGCCTTCATGAAATTCAGTAGAGTTAACATCTTTTATATGTAACATATTTATTATTCTATTCTAAATTTACCAACATCCTATAATACATTAGTGCTAGAAAAATAATATTCTTCATTAAAAAAAAACCCACATTCTTGCCAAAGTAATTAGGTAGGTATTACCTAAGCATACAAGCCCTTTCATAATAGACTTACAAAACTCATAAGTAAATAGTGCCAACTGAGCCATGCAAAACAAAGGAATGAACATGTTTTGCAATTTTTATAAAAGAAATCCTCCATTTAAAAACCTTGCTCACTTATCAGTACATTAAACCACCTAAAGTTAATGTTCTCATGATGCTGTAATACAATATAAGACACCTGCTAACTAATGATCCTAGTACAATCTGGTATTATGCCTGGTTGAATAACCTTTTTTTAAAAATGTGTTTAATTGGGGCTGGAACGATTGCTCAGTGGTTACCACACTTGCCTGGCATGTGAGAGTACATGGGTTCAAACTCCAGCATCTCATATACAACAAAGTGTTGGAGAAACAAAAGCCACATGACAAACTAAATAAAATCAATTCTTTCTCTCTCATTAGCCCTCTCTCTCTTTTAAAAAAATATATTTAATTGAAGTATAGTCCCATGAGATGCTACACTAAACAAAAAACATGTTCCTTGGTCGAGAAAATTTTTAAAATGCTTCAAATTTAATCTATTTACAGATGTGAATTGCATGTATTAATATGTTAGTGCTATGAGAAATCTTACAAGACTTGATTTACACTAAGTATATTATGAATTTATTTTGCTACATAATCATTTTTGTGTTTTTTTTTTGCAGAGTTAGTGTTATAAAAGACACGCTAAAAAATGTTGCACATATGTTTTGAAAACATTTTGTCATTATGGAAAAAGAACAGAGAAATTTTCTTGAGTTAATGAACAAACCCTGAGCAATCAAACCAAGTTTGTATGTTTAAAAACAGAAACAAAACAGATGATGAAACCATCCTAATTAGATTAAATAACATTGTACAGGGTGAATCATAAGTACATATAGACCAATGTGAGAAAAACATCCTCAAAACATCTTCTGATCATACTGCAGAGCTTAGAACAGTGGCTCTTTGTGAAGACTGTTGATATCTCAGAAGTTTCTCATCTTTAGACTCAGTTGGTTTCTTATGATCTTTTATTGTCTTATTAAAATGCTAAATATTCTGACCTGTAACCTCCAAGCCAGTGGCCTGATTGTTTAGGGCTCAGACTCAAGTTAGAACTGACTCAAAAATCTCATTGGCTACTTGTACAATTTTAAGTGAGTTATTACTCCTCAGGTTTTTATCTGTGAAAAGAAATTTCACAGAGGCAGGAACTTTGTTCTGTTTATTGCTGCATATTGTCCTGAAAAATACCTGACACATGGTGACCCTCATAAATATTTCTGAAAGAATATAAGTGGAAATAGTACAATTTTAGAGTGTGGTTGTATTAGATGAAATATTCTCCTTGCTCTTCTCAGTCTACCAAGGCTGACAGCGTAGTATTTTAAATATTAAATTCTTCATTCTTATTTCTGGAAGTCTCCTGTTTGCTTCCAGAGTCATAAGTTATACTGTCTAGGGAAACTTCCCACTGAAATGTGGCAGACACTTCATATCCTTAGGACCTGTGTTGGGTTTATCCACTTTTCCCTGGATGCTCCTCCTCAGCTCTTCCCTGCCATCTCAAAAGGCATCTTCAGAATCATCTTACCCACCAGAAGCAGTGGCTTTCAACCCTTGTCAATTCTTCCTGCTAAATTTATCTCTGTTCTATTATCTTCTAATCCTTACTAAGCCTTGTTTGCTTATCATCTTTGCTATGCAATGGACGCTTCATAGTTTACTTGAGGAAACTCAGTTTCTCAAGGTTTACCCATCAACACTTTTCTGATTATTTGTGGAGTTTCCTTATTTATTAAATTCTACTAAATCTTTTATTTATTTATTCATGTAGGACTATGCTCAGTGCCACAAGCAGAATGTGTGCTTTCAATCCACCATGCCTCTAGTCAGGCTTCTAAGGCTCTCTGCTAAACCACACCTTTATCTCCTCTCCATTCTTCCAGATTCATCTCAAAGATTACTTCTCTTTGTGCCCTCCTTTGTGTTCCCTAATAATCTAGTATACCTTCTTACTGAGCATTGTGAATCTCTGTTTATTTGTGTATGAGCTCACAGAATGTGAACCCTGGAACAGAAGAATTAGTCTCAGAACTCTTAATGCCTATATGTGATAGGTGATCAATACACATCTGTTTAATGAAGGAAAAATAGCCTTTTAGCAAATGGCTATTAGAGTGAAATGCCTGATTTATGTTAATAGAGTTACAATTGTAGTTAGAAATGGCTTAAGACTTCATTTGGTTCTATGTTGGCTGCAAGGATTTTTAAATCCTTGGGAAAAATTTTAAGTCCTAATATGTATCTCTATTTTTTAATATGTGGAATGATGAGAAAGAGGCTGTGCTTTTTTTTTATATTTCAAAAAATTTATGTTTTTAAATTAGTTGCCTATTATCTTAATGAAGTCTACTCTGACCACCTTATTTAATACTAAAACCTACCTATCACCTTCCATAATGCAGTTTTTCTCCCTGATCTTTTTTCTATAGCATTTATTATTGTTTAACATAATCGTTAATTTACCAAGTTATATATTTTTTTAAATTTATCCCTTTGCCTTACTAGAGTACAAGTTCCATGATTGTCAGACCCTATTCCAGGTGATTAGTATATAGTACATGATACCAAAATTTTGTAGAATGAAAAAAATCCTAGATAATTATTGCAGATGTAGTAACTGGAGGATTGGTCAACTTCATATTTGGTTAAGTATAAATATTTCAATTATTTCCTGAACTGACTTTTTCCTATTATGTTTCATATCAATAGGTGAAGAAAAGGTAGATATAATAAATACTGAAAAAATTTCCAAATAAAATCTCATTTATAAAATTAGGCCCATGGGAGTAGAGTGTCTTCTCTTGAAGATGAGGGATAAATAAATAAACTAAGTTTCAGTATAAAGAGAAAATGGGCTTGGGGATTCATAGAGGGGGCCAAGTAGCAGAGTGGTCAAGATGGTTCCCATGGTGCCTACTGCCTGGGTCTCAGAATCAGCTCAGTGGCTTCATAATCATCATGCTAGTGCAGATCCTTAACTTCTTAGGGCGGGGCTTGTTATAAGAACTGAAAAGTAATATGTTAAGTTTTAAAAGCAGTTTATAGCACTAGATACAGCAAAATGCTTGTTAGGTTTCCTGGATATGCATGCTAGGTCTAGAGCTGAATGGTATAAAGGTATACGTTTTGCTAAACAGATGAGTAAAAAATGATTCTGCTCTGGCTGAAGTATCACCTCTAAGAGGAGCTGAGCTGCTTAATGAAATGAGTTTTGATGTTAAATGGCAAGTGGGGACCTTTACTTCAAGCTTGAAAGGTTATTTCAGGTTATTTTATATAATGTGGGAAAAAGTAATGGGTCTTGATCAAAGAGAAAACTCAAGCTATGTTGTTTTTCATTTGTGATGTTGATGCAACTTCTATTTTTACTTATTTGATGAGCTTTTTTCTATGATTGTGTCATATTAATATGAATGTTTTCTTTACATATGAAAGGAGCAAAATGTAAGATTTTGAGGAGAGTTTTGTTGGAATAAATTTTATCATGGAATTGCTTTAAAGGAGTGTACTTGGAAATCCTTAGAAAATTGCTGACAAGTGATGACCAATAAGAATATATTGACATGAGAAATGCTGACTGAATTTATGGCTAAAAGTCTAAATTCATATAATCTACCATCTGAGATTTACTTTGTCTTCTGACATTTAAATGAATTGTTTATACTTTTGTATTTTTAAAAATTTTGGAATAGGAAGTTTAATGATTGTCATGAGTTTTTGATTAATGATACCCATATCTAGAATTGTTGTAATGATTTATTTATCCAAGTTCTTAAAAAAAACAAGCTGATATTTGCTACTTAAAACACTCTTCATGGGACTGGTGCAGTGGCTCAGTGGTTGAAGCACTTGCCTCGCATGTGCTAGGATCTGGGTTCAAGCTCCAGGCCATATATACAACTAGGTGTCAGAGAAACAAAGGCCAGGTGAAAAAATAAAGTTGATTCTCTCTTAAAACAAACAACAATAAAGCAAAAACAACAACAAAAAACCACTCTTTACTCTTTTTGAAATGTACCCATCTTCAAAGCCAGTTATTTATTAAGAATTTTTCTCGTGAAATCCATCTCATTATTTGGAGATGAATTTCATCCATCTCTAACCTGAGGAAAGGCCTTTCAAAGATCTTACCTGATTAGGTTGAACCTAATTGGATAATCTCTTTTTGATTTAATCTAAAGGCAACTGATTTCCACACTAATCATGGAGTTATATCCCATAATGAAGTGTGTATATTAGAAAGTAGAAAACTTTAGGGATAGAGGTGTCAAACTAGAGTTCTGTCTATGAAGCAATTAAATGATTGACTTTATTAAAAGAAAATTTATAAAGAAAGGAAAATTTTATGTAACTGATTTTATTTGGATAAATTATAAAGGAAAGAGGATTAATTTGGTTGGGAGTTCTGGTCTGAATTTCAGGGGCTATATCTGGTAATGGCTGCCCTGCTGACAGAGTCCTGGGGTGGTGGATGTGTATGTGTCTGTGTGTCTGTATCTGTGTCTGTGGTCTCTCCCTCTTTTATAGCTACCAATATTAAATTATGGGGGCTCTATCCTGATGAACTTATCTAACACAAGTCACCTCCCAAAGGCCTGTCTTTGAACATCATAACTGGATTAAGTTTCTATTCTCTTAATACCTGACAATGGAGATTAAATACCAACATGAGTTTCAAAGAAGAAAAATGATATTCAAATCACAGCTCAGTGCATGCCTACATAAATATATGTAACCGTAATTGATTGACATGAACGTAAAGTAAAATTGATTTATCTTAAATTGCATGGCATGGAGAATGACTTAAAGCAGCACATGGTATAATCTCTCCTCTACATAAAATCAGTAGTGTGTCACCCTCTTTATTTGGAATAGTAATGGTAGGTCCACATGAATGTGTAGCTCAATGGTTAACCTTATTTTATATTTTTATTATGAATTTATTAAACAAATCAGATTATATTGGAAATTAGATTATAGAGTTCCCCCTATTGGAAGAGGGGGATTTGATAGACTTAGAAGCTAACTGGATGTGTGGAAGTGGAAAGGTAAATATGACCCCATGGCCTTTATCCTGGGATACTGAGTTAACATTGTAAAATCCAGGAAGATTGGAGCAATGGTCAAGAAAGGTTGGTGTTCAGAGGAAAGTTAGATTACTTAAATCTAGCTCATGGAAGATATTTCAGGGATGATCATCTTGTTTTGGATGTTATCAGAATAGAAATAATGTCAAAGTCATGAAATTATAATATGGAAGGAAACAACATAGAAATGCAGACATAAGGCTTAAGAGATGGAAAGTTCAAATTTTGTTAGGAAAGAGGAAGTAGGTAAAATGTCATATTAACTGATTAGGAAAACTAGGCAAAGGCATTTGAATGCAAGAGAAAGAGAAATATTTAGGGAAAACAAGCAATTAAGTGCCAACAAAAATTGATCTCTTAATAGCTTAATAGCTGTATTATAATTTATTACAAATATTTTCTTTAAAAAGGCATAGTAAGAACATCTGTATTCTTAAGTCTAATTAATAGCATCCTTGAAAACTTAACCAGATAAATAATTCAACAGAAGTTTCACTGCTTATTGTGGAATTTACTTTAGTAGTGAAAGCAGTGTTAAAAAAACTCCAAACCTATAAAGACCATCATTTCCAGTAATAGGCAGTTACATAAGGAAAGCATGCCACATTATAATTTACATAATACTTATTATGCATTCCCTGAGTACCAGGTTCCAAGCACTGCGTATGCAAATTCATGTAAGGTTATATTATCATTGCCTTTTTTCTGTAGAAGGGGAAACTTTGCACAGAGAAATGGCTAAGTTCCAGATTTAATATTAGTCTCAGAATAGAAATTTTAACCCAGACAATCTGGCTCCAAATCTGGAAAGCTTTTTTTTTTTCCTTAAGAAAGAAGGGAGAGAGAGAGAGAGAAGCACTTTTATTTAGTTTTTCACAGGACTTTCATTCCTCTGACACTTGGTTGTATTTGTGGTGCTGGGGTTTGAACTCGTGCACTCGCACATGCTGGGCAAGCGCCATAACCACCGAGCAACCCTGCTGCCCCCCAAATCTGGAAATCTTAAATTATCTGCCGAATTGTCTTTCAAAAATTTGATGGAATAGTATGAAATCATTAAAATAATAACTGAGTAGTATTTAGAAATGTTACATATATTTATAATGCAACATTAAGCAAAAATGTGGTTTTGCTATTATTCTGATTTATAAGGGCTGGAAAGACCTTTCTCAGGTGAAAAAAATGGGATTAGAATGATGGGTTTATAGTCTTTCTTTATATTTAATCTTTGATCTTTTTAAAGCTTATGAAAATGAGAGGCTGACAATAGTTTCATGCCAAGAAGTCATCAGCTACTTAGAATGTGAAGAGTATAATGTTACTATCAGAGGGATGTAATATGGGTAGGTGATTAGCACACCACTGAAATAACCATATTTGAAGCTGATGCATTTTGCTTGTCCTGAAGCCAGACATCTGAAAAGATCAACTATCTTAATGTCAAAGTCACAGAAGATGGATGGGAACGTTTGCCTTAATGATACCAGGAAGCTGCTGAAGGTCTATGGAAGTGAGATCCATACGTTGGCAGTTAATTAACCAATAGGGATTTCCAAGAGGAGAGCATCTGGTGAAGAGTGGTTGGAAAGTGGAGAGCAGGAAATATACTGCTTCCCTAACTCTATCGTACTCATAGCCTCGTATTTGAAAATCAGTCTAAGCAAAAGGATGATTAGGAAAAATCTATCAGCTAAGAAAAAAGTAATTAAGTAAAGGGAAAAATTCCAGAGTTAAAATAGGGTTTTCTTGGGGCACATTGAAAGCCTAATAAAATCACAGGCACATATTGTTTTGCCTAGAAAGGTTAAGTTTTCGGTATAGATATGGGTATCTGAATTTGAAGATTTGACAGAACCTTGATATGAGTTTGTTTATAAGTACAACAAGTGAGGAATCTGAAAAAGAGAGGGGAACACAAGTGAATAGGGACCAGCTCGAACTAAGAAAGATTCTAAGTTTCAGAGTAGGTATAATCGAGCCACTTCAAGCACCCATTGATATTTTTAGCTCCAGTACATTTTGCAAACATAACCATGGTTCAGTTATAAATTAATGAAGAAGGTTGTTGAATATGATGGTGGTTATTTTAATGACAACATATATTGATTAATCATCCTCCAGGTTTAAAAAAAAAGGAGAAAAAGAATGTTTTCTAGAATAATACAAATAATTAAACTCATTAAAAATATTCAACATGCAATCTTTTCTGCCCTTAAAGATTAAAAGGTAAATATGAAGTTTAGTCTGCTTCAGAAATATGTCCCTGGTCTAGAGTGGTGGCTTCGCAGTTGCAGAGCTTGCCTGGCATGCATGAGTACACAAGTTCAAACCCCAGTGCCACATACACAACAAAGTGTCAGAGGAACTAAAGTCTCATGAAAAACTAAATAAAAATTGTTTCTGTCTTTCTCTCTATCTTTCTCTCCATCCCCCCTTTTTTTAAGAAAAGGAAATATGTCCATGCATCCAGTGTTCAAAATATATTTTGCATCTTATTTGTATAATATATTTTATTTTGTTTTCTGAAGAGAGAGAAAGAGAATCAGTTTTATTTAGATTTTCATCTGGCTTTTGTTTTTCCAATGATTAGTTGTGTATGTGGTGCTGGGGTTTGAACCCAGGTCCTTGCACATGCCAGGAAATCATGCAAACCCTTGAGCCACTACTCTAGCCCTGTACAATAGATTTTAAGGATACAATTTGTATATAAAATTTCCTTTAAGGTATTACAACACATACAGTGAGAAATTGAAATTTTACATTGGAAGTTCCATGTTAAATTTTCATGTGAAGAGACTACTTTTTCTATTTCCCTGGTTTATGTTTTAATTGTTATAGATTGATAAGTAGGTTGGTAGGTAGATACTTAGGTAGATGCTATATGCTAGGATTGACATGTGGCATGAAAAACGACCAAGTAAATATGAATTTAGGGTCACAAATACAAATTAGAAAAGAGGACAGGGCCATACATCACTTTCCTCTTTTAATTGTGATTTTTGCTTCATTCTCAATCAATAATTCTTTAGAGATGGATTGGTTTTCCCTCACTCACAGGTTTGTGTACACACCCACAATTTCTTTGATTTTATCTAAATTGTTATTTTGTTTTTGCTGTCTTTTAATAGCTTTTAAACTGTTGCCAAAGAACATCTAAAAATAATTACAGTTTGAAAGTGAGCACGTGTCTGTGTGTGTGTGTTTATGCTTGGTTTTGTTCATTTATGACTTAAGTAACTTACAAGAAAAAGGTTTCTAATGAATTCTACTGGGTTTATTTTTAGCTTTTAAAACTCTTCATGCCAACTCAAAGTTAATTTTAAAAGTGACTAAGGATTGACTTTTAAATAGATATTGTGGTCATGATTAATTTATAATTGAAGTCATACTTGAATCCCAGCTAAGGCCAATAAGTAAACAAGGAGATGCTATTATAGCTTGTATATTTCATAAGTAACAGAAGAATAGACTTAGGTGAAACCGATTGATGTTAGTCTTAGTTTTGATTGAATATTGAATTTTTCCCAGTTCTTGATTCCAAAAAGTTCACCAGGACTGTGATGAGGTGAAAGAGCTCAAGTCTAGAGCTCTCTCTCTGTTTCATGGCCGCTGACAGAATAAAGCATGTTTGCCTGGACGATGAGATTGCAGCTGTTCTATTGGCTTCTTTAGTAATTCTGTCATATTTCTACAAGTTGGCAGGAAGTTTCTTTTATTTTTCTTTAAAAAATAAGTGGAACAGAAATTGGTAAGAAATGTATTTCATTGTTTTCAGTGTTATGGCATATTTATAAATGATTATATATTAAGTTAGTGAATTTTTGAACAATAAAAGGTACTTCTAAAGACAGCAGAGAGTAAGATTTTGACTAGTTAACTAGTCCTTGATAATATTTGTTACATTTAGCAGTTTACATAAGAATAGCAGTTGATATTTACCCTGGATGGGTTCTAAATTGCAAAATAAAAATTCTAGAATGCTTAATTGAGATTGAAAAAAATATATGGTAGCATTAATCTGCAGTTATGGTTAGATTCTTTTTCATTTAGTTATGCAAAGAGTTCCACAGAAAGTCAGAACATATATAGGGTGAGTAGAAAGGAAAGAAATCCCCTTTACAAAGATAAAGAGCATTCATATCAATGTACATAGTGACTGCTCTTTTCTTCCTTTGAAAATGCAATAAATCTCTATTTCATATATTTCTCCAAAGCATTTAGGTATATTTACTAATGCATGGTGTAGTGCTTCAAATATGAGGCAGGCAGGTAAAAAATCCGCAGGCTAACAGATGATTAAGTGATTAAAGTAGCTGAGTAAAAATGATAAACCACACTACTAACAAGGACAAATGTTTGCTATATTAGATTATGTTTGTTAGAAAGCAATTTTTTAAACTATAGAGAATAATTAGAATTTTGAATATATCAGTGTTTATGAGGACGCTTCAAAAAAAATATTTATACCTTTCTCATACATATCTTCATAAATGTGCCTAGGGCTTTGTGTCTACTATTTGAGACATACTACTTTTGGAAATGTTGACCTAGTTAAATTTATTATAGTCTTATTATAATTGAATAATCAAAGTAAATAAGATATATCTATATCTCCCCTCTTTTACCCAGACGTTTTATTGTTTCATATAAAATGTTAATTAAAAATTTAAATGGTATGGAATTTTTTTTACAAAAAGAATTAACATGACTTACTCTTATAAAACTCATAATCCATTGAAATGGGAAAACTTATAAAAATGGTTAATAGAAGTTAAATAATAGTAATTACTATAGTAACAGTATGAATAAAGGTGTCATAAAAATATAGAGTAATGGAGTTTAGTGAGCAAATCAAACTATTCTTTTTACCAAAGTGGAATTTGAACTGTCTTGAAAGGTAGACAAGGATTTTGTGATAGAATTTGCTATGTTGGTGTGGTCTTCCAAAACTGAATATCCTTCTAACTTAGGATGAGGCTACATTTGGTAGTTTTGGTGGAGGACATAACCATACTCCAGAAAGAAGGGCAAGCACTCTTCCCTGGCTCATGAAGGCTAAGTCTTTTATATTTGTTTGTTTCGATGCTGGGAATTGAACCCAGCGCTTTGTGCATTTGAGGCAAGCAGTCTACCGATAAGTCCTGATGGCTAAGTTTTTGTTGTTGTTGTTATTGTTGTTTTAAGAGAGAGTAAGAGGGAGAGAAGGAGAGAGAGAAAGAGAGAATCAATTTTATTTATTTTTTCATCTGGCTCGTGTTTCTTTAACACTTAATTGTGTATATGGTGCTGGGGTTTGAACTAGGGTTCTTGAGCATGCCAGAGAAGTGCGCCAATCACTGAGCAACCACTCCAGCCCCTGGCTAAGGCTTTTTAAAATTGGGATTCTTCCCAGGATTACAGCTCAAGTGATGCTCAGAAGTGCGCTTGCTTGCAGAGTCCAGCCATAGCAGCTAGCAGAGCTGTGGTAGCAGCAATACCACCAGTCTTCCTACCTGATTGTTTCTGCATCTGAATCTTAACTCTGGCCCAGTCTATTTGCTCTGTGTTCCAGTACTGTGCTTTCAGCTTCCTGCTGATTTTGAGAACTATATTATATTCTTCAGAAAAAAAATCTTTTTTATCCTTATATATGAAAACTGAATATTTGTATTTGTGAGCAAGTACCCTACTCATTTAGCTTTCAAAGATGAATTTGCCAGAAAGGGTATTTCTTGGCTTCTACAATACAAATTAAGCAAAGACAAAGGAGAAAATTCTGTAAGTAGCATTTCCTTGTCAAACTAGAGAGGAGAGGAGGAGACAGGAAATCATTTACTCACTCAGAACACGGATTTCTAAACTTTCTTTGTTCATGAAACTCTTAGTATTCAGTCATTTTCTCATAGTACCCTTAGGCAAAATGAAATGTCTACCAGTTCCTTTGATTAAGAATTTCGACCCAAACAATAAGATGGTAGCAGTTCTTGCAATATCCAATGCATGTTGCCTTGGTTCTCTTGAAAATTTAAAATACCCATACTGCACTCTCTAGGATGCCTCCAGACTCTGTTTGTGAAGCATAAACCTGAAAGATTCTCAGTATTTTACTGTTTTTTAGAAAACTTTTGTTTCTCATTTCACACTTACAGTATTCCTATGAGATGTGCAAACAAAAACTGAAGTTCACCAAAGTTAAGTAGTTTAACTAAAGATGTATAAATAGCTAATATGGCACAGTTTTGAACAAACACAAATCTTTTTTTTCTTACATTACACTGAGCATAGCAATTGGACTTCATTTTTAGGATATATGGATTTGCATGGCTAACACAGTGAAAATAAATATTCCAATTTTTAAAACATTTGGAGAAGCTAGGCATAGTTCTGCATGCATGTAATCCCAGTAACTCAGGAGACAGGCAGGAGGATTGCGAGTTGGAGGACAACCTCAACAACTTAGTGAGACCCTGTCTCAAAATAAAAAATGGACTTCGAATATAGCTCAATGGTTAAGTGCCCCAGTACCAAATAAATGAATAAATAAATAAAGATACAACTGCCAATATAAAAATACTTTTTACATTCCACTAGAAACAATCAAATTTTTATAAGTAATCTGTTGCTTTCAAATAGTTTTAGTAATGGATTCTTTAAAAAGAAGGGAGACCTTTTGTCTGTATCCTAATTCACCCTTTAGAACTGATCCTATACTTGGTAAGCAGTGTATATCTCTTTTAGATTCTATTTGTGTTGAAATTCATATGCAAAGGTGATATTTTACCTATCAAAATTTGTACTTTAGTAGGAGTAGTGTGGGTCTGATCTTGAATTCTGCTTTTTATTTTTGTGGGTTTTTTTGTTATTTTTTTGAATTCTGCCTTTTGATGATTAATGTGCTTGTTCTTTATTCATTCATTCACCTGACAGATATTTATGAGTATTTCTCTAAATGTTTCATTTTATTGAGAAAATTAAAAGCAATACCCAAGATGTAGTTTTTCCAGGTCTGTATTTTGATCTGTGCATTAGTTGTGTCCCTTTTTGATCCTGACACAATACAAAGAGTAGAGTTTAATAACATTAAGGAGGCATTGAAATTTCAGAAATCCCACTATAATATTATAGAATCTTAAATATTCAATTCCAAATTCAGATGAAAACATGGGTATATTTTTAAGATAATTAAAATCAATTCCTTCTTATTATGAAAAATATTAATTTCAAGTGTTAGGTAGCTATTATAGCCAGGTAATAAATTATTTTTCAGTTATGGTATGATTTTGTTTGGGTGCCTCATTAATAGTGTTACGACTATAAAGTTAATCTATTTTAGGTAAATCTTAGATGAAGTTTGTTTATCATTTTGTCTTAGTGAAGACTCTAGGGCACAGAATTGTGTAAAAGACTAGTAAAAATGAAGTGGCTAAAAAAGATTTATTAAGAGTTTACTACATTTCTTAAGCCTCCTAAAAAGATTTTTTCCTTTAAAATACAATCAAGAATGACTAAATCAAATACATTTTTGAAATTACTTATGTGGCCAAATTTATATGCATATTTCTATGGCATATTCTTTGGCATGATTTTTATTATTTCACTTCTTCCTCTCATTTTCCTAAAATTAACACACTACTAAACTATTTTCAGATAAATTGAAATAGGAAAGTGTTGTTTCTTTTTCAGATGCCCTGTACTACTAGTATGTTTCTTTAGAATATGTATTTGAGAAAATAAATGATTTTAAAGCCTGGAGGCTCTAAATGTCCCAATGAAGAAAACAATTTCCAGCTTTAAAAAGCATACTTTGGCTAAATGTTATAATCCCATAGACAAGTCTCAGAAATCAATCCATGCCTCAGGACATTATTCATGAAATTTAATTTAATTTTTTAACAAGTATAGAAAAATATCTTTATTTGGGAGTAATGAGATTATTTGGGGGAAAGGAAGACCCTGAAACATTAGCTTAATGCAATAAACTGGTTGTGACTATAATAAATTTCCTTGCATATGCTATTGCTTAATATTTTATGATTTAGTTTCTCTTGATGTTTGAAGACAACATAGTAAAGTCACTTTGAAACTTTAGTAATCATTTATTTGCTGTGATAATTTTGTAATCAGAAAATAACATTTGAATTGAAGTATTTATTTTGGTTTGTCAAAGTTAGACATTGCATCAGCTTCCATGTTCTCTTTAACAAATGGAATAGCAGGCACCTGCCTGCCATGGTGGTTCCAATCTGTGGCAGAGACAGGAAATAGAAGGACATAAATGGATTCTACTAAAATAGTGTGATTCACCAAGGACCTCTCTGTGGTAATACCGTTTATCTGAGATCAGTGAGAAGACTAAAGCCACATTGGAGTAGGGTATAAGAAGGGCAATTCAGGCAGAAGAAATGGATACATAGAGGCTTTGAATCTCACAGAAAGCCAATTGTGATTGAAGTAGAGTTAACCATGAAAAAGTAGCATGAGATAATACTCTCCCAGCCATACAAGACTGATGTTTATAAATAACTTTCATAAAAAATACATTGGTTCAGACTGAAGGTTATCCAAGAATTACTTTTCATTCACAGAGACATGTTTTCTGACAAGCTTATTTTAGGGGTAAATGGTAGAGTTATTAACTAGATCAGAAGAAATGCACTAAATTTTCTGTGTAACATTTGTGGTGAGCTAAGGATTATTTCTCTACTTTTCTTATTAGTGGCATTTGTAAATTACTGTAATGCTTTATTTCATTACAAATAACTTCTGGAATACTCATGAAAACTTGAACATGAATGTCCCTTGTTGCATGGATTAAATAGAAAAATTTAGATTCTTATTTTCTGGTAACTTAATGGTTCTCAAAATTTTACATTTTGGGCTCCTCAGATATCTCAATACAATTTGGGTGCTCCTTCACATTGCAGATGCTTGCTTATACTTATTCTAACGTAGTCTTTAAAACCAGAAGCCCCAGGGCTGGAGTGGTGGCTAGGCGGTTATGGCGCTTGCCCAGCATGCGTGGGTACGCGTGCTCGGACCCCAGCAGCACGTATAAAATGAAGTCTCAGACCAAGGAAAGCCACATGGAAAACTGAATAAAAATTGTTTCTCTCTCTCTCTCTCACTGTCCCTCTCTCTAAAAAAAACAAAAACAAAAACAAAAAAAAAACCAGAAGCCCAACTACACATAGGCAGGGAAAGAGGATCAGAAAATTCAAAAATTAATATACATGTATAGGCTTAATTGTATCTATAACATGGGGTAAAGCAGGGGAGACATGGGAGCAGGGAGTGGTCAAAGGGGGGAGACTCTGGACTAGGATTGGCTTTAACTTACTTTATTAATATCCATACATGCAAGAATATGTAACAACGATTCCCTCCAATATGTATGACTATGTTGAACAAATAAAAAAAATAATGTCCTTCAAAATGCATGGTCTGAAGTAAAGGATTGAACTCTCAAAAAAAAAACAATTTTTAAAAAACTTCAATTTAGGTACTATTTTAAGTATGCAGAGAATCACACAATGTACACCCTCCTGTCTCTTCGAAAGTTCATGTATTGGAAGCTGATACCCAGTGTAGCCATGTTGGGAGATGGAGCATAATGGGGAGCATTGTGTCTTGAGCTTACCACTTCATGGATGGATCAATGCTGTTTTTGCAGTTGTGGGTTATCTTAGGAGTGCATTTACTGTCACAAGAGTGAGTTCCTTATAAAAGGATGGACTTGGCCCCCTCTTGCTGTCTCTTAAGCTTGCTGCCATTCTTCCATATGACAATTTCTGCCATGAGATGACCTAACAAGAAGGTATTCAATCAAATGCCAACCTCTCAGCCTTAGACTTCTCAACAGTGATATCAATTTCAGTTCATTTTAAGTCACCCAGTCTTGGATATTGTAAGGCATACCACACTGAATCTTGTCAAGTTTTAATATTCAGCTATAATTGTTGTAGACATTCATTACGGGCTCATAGAATTCTGTATTCCTCTTTTGTTCTATTACTTTCCCTCACTGTTCAGAAAAACTGCCATACTAAATTTGTTGTTTTTTGTCCTAAACAAGGTTTTATACTCTTCTCATACAAAGTGGATTCATAAACTATAAAGTATTGCTTTGAAATTTAATTCATGGTGATGCATGAATCTCACATACATTCATCTTAACTCATATAGGTTGGTTTCTTGTATGGATATTTTAATGATTATGTCATATAATTTATGCATTCTCTTGGAGTTGAACATTTAGTTTTTTGTTTAAAACCCAGTTGACTCTTAATTTCTGTTTTTGTCCTTTAGGGTAAATTTTTCTTCCTTCATTTTCTCTTTTTCCTGAAATTTAATGTTTCTTCTTTTGAAAATTTATTTTAGTGCATTGGGTATATAACTCAGTGGTAGAGCAGTTGCCTAGCATGCAGGAGGTCATAGGTTTGATCCCCCAGGTACTGCAAAAAAACAAAATATATTTTTGCATTTTTGCTATGATAACCTTTCACATCAAAATATTTTGAAAAATTTGTTTGAATCAATGTGGCTAATATTACCAAAACAGATTGAAACAGCTTACAGTTGTATATCTCAAAATTACTAATTAGTTTTTAACAGTGGCAATAAAATTACCAAGTAGTTATACACCTGGCAAGATTAATAGTGTTGACACTTTTCCAATGTTAATACATTAAGACCTTTTCTCTGATGTTTATCTGTTGGTACGTTTTTCTTAGGATAGATAATAAATATTCTCACTATCAAGTTTTAAGAAATGTCAATAAAATAAAGATTCCAGATCCATTAGAAAGGTACATTTTAATAAAAAATATTAAATTAATAAATGTTATATGATTGTATTTATAAGCATTTAGCATGCTTAACCAAGAAAACATGCCTTTTGGTATGCAAATTAACTAATGTCTGAGGTTTGTGGAAATAATAGGTATTTTTTCATCTACAAGAAATACCAGTCCTCACTTAGATGAATTGTAGAAGGTGCTATACAATGCAAAATCAGAGGTAAATTATTTTTCATGTAAGTGATTAGAAAAATTATAATGCATCGTGTCAAGGTTAAATTTACAAGTCCCATTATAATTTTTCAACTCAAACAAAACTTCCCTTACCTAGTTCTTAAAATATTCAATGTAATTCTTTGAAATATTGCATATCTCTTTGTTTGCTTGATTAAAATTACATTGTTCCTTTGATCTGAGTCACACAAAGAAGTGACTCTATCTTTTTGGAAAAAAATCTAGATTGATTTTAGTTAAATCTTTTATCACTGGAGCACTTAAATGTCTACTAGGAAATGTTAGGCTTCAGAATATCTCTGGGGAGGATGATCCCAAAATAAACAAATTTAGAATTTTTTGCAGTGTGAAGTAGGAATGCCTCGTGATTGGCAAAGTTAATTTTGGAAGATTTATTCTTAGAAGCAACAGATTTCAGCCATTGCAGCAATGAAATGTCACAGTTTCTTGTGCCAAAAGTAAAACACATACCAGTCAAATTTTCCTTCATTTCCACATAGATTAACTAACTAA
This sequence comes from Aplodontia rufa, assembly GCA_004027875.1. Classification (NCBI taxonomy): domain Eukaryota; kingdom Metazoa; phylum Chordata; class Mammalia; order Rodentia; family Aplodontiidae; genus Aplodontia; species Aplodontia rufa. The sequence continues at coordinate 29,615 of PVKS010006052.1, forward strand.
TGTCCATCAACTGTTTGCCATTCATTAGGGTTTATCTGATTTATAATTATATTTTCAATTAAAACTATATTTTTATGTAAAAATAGCTGTTTTTTGATTCAGAGAATTCCAGTTTAATATTACATAGCACACGTGGACAGTTTCTTGTTTTATGTCAGTATGCTAATATCACTAGAATTTTTCAATGAAGTGAATAAACATCAAGTGAACAAGCCGTTTAGATATAAGGAAGCATTTTTCAGGGGGCAGAATTTACACTATGCCATACCTGTATCAAAGATAGTTTAAAATCAGATTTATTTTCACTTAAGAAATGAAACTACTATTTTATATCCATGATCTATCTTGAGTTTTCTAAGCAATAAGTCTATATATTTTTCAACAAAAATTTCTTTAATATCTATTGATTGTGTGCTTAAGGAAGCGCAATTTATTTTTACTATATAAAGTGAATATTGCCATTTCAGTGTTATAAAAACTGAAATTTCAGAGAATTTAAGTAACTTGCTTGCTGTCCCAAAATGCAAAAGAAGGATTCAAACCCAGAGCTTCCAGATTCCAAAGTCTCTGTTTTCCTGATAACCTAGTGATCTTCTTGTGTGAGTATTTGAAGGGTGAGGGGTGAGAGAAAGTTTTATAAAAGGAGAATAAACACTCAAAAAAAAGCAATACTTGATTATATTTGCAGTTGTAATACACAGTGTGTGGATGTTTAAGTTTCTAAAATTATGAATTTTATGTACAAATCATAGCTTTTCAATCATGTAGGTATATACTTTGCCCCTTATTTGTTGAAGACTTGAAGTTATAAGATACCTAAATAATTCTAGTGGATTGTTGAGTCTGATTCTAATGATATTTAGAATCTATGATCATCATATCGATGACTTGATTACCCAAAGATACATCAGGTCATATTTGCCAAATGAATTCATGTATTTATTTACTTTATTCATTACACTTACATTTTACATTTATTCATTTAGTTTTACTAATTTGGTTATCTTATTTTCACTCTTATTTACATTTCACAGTTTAAAAATTATGAATGAAGAATGTTGTTTATTGTTTTGCAGATTAAATATATGGATGAAGTAATTATAATATTTCCTTTCTGAGGTTTAAAAAATATAGATAGTCCATATACTAGTATTATACTTTAATTTGTAGGGTTATATTTCAGTCCTGTAAGCATTTCATATGTATATGTAGAGTTCCACATTTAAAAATCATTTTATCACCAGAAATATTTACATACATTTAAATAACACTAGCCTTTTTTTCTTGAATGCAAAGCAAAGTTGAACATAGGTTTAGTATATTTTTCTTTGACTGAATTATGAAATAAAATTCATTCTTAACTCTAAAGCAAATTCTTACACTTTGAATTCTGACTCTCAAAATATGCAGCTAGTGTATATATCATTGTAAATGGGATTCTATGTATTTATAACGCTACAGTAGGAAAAAATAGTGAAGAAGTCCTTGAAGTAAAAAATATCAGCTGAGATGAATATCAAAGATGAGACAGATGATACCAAGGTTCCTTTCAGGAAATACCATCATAATGCTCCCTGAGCTGCACCAGTTACTTGTTTACCTTTCAAAGATTGGCTCTCTCATACTTATTGGAGAAACTTACATCTAATTCTGTAACATGTGCCCTTAAGGAACTCAATTTCTATATTTTCTGCATCTGAAAATTTATTCTGTGATATACCATTAGCCTTATGTCCTCCTTCCATTCCAGCATTCTGTTTAATTCTAGCACAGAGATGTCATTCAGTTTAGGAATGGAATAACGATTGTTCTAAATGAAAACATGAAATATGGGGGTCAAATGGGACTTTGCTTCTGGCTGACTTTAGGAAAAGGTCTGAAACCTTCATTGGAAGTTTAAATATCCTTGGAAATATCCAAGAAGGGGCTGCTGATTCCCTTAGACACCAACATTCCCTTACACATTAATGATTACATTTAGAGTGGGATTGGGATATATCTCATAGGTAGAATACTTGCATAGTGGCCACAGGCCCTGAGTTTGCCAGCATCACACACAAAAAATAATAATAGTATGTAAAAAGCATGTCCCCCCATTTTTCTACCTTTTTTAACATCAACCAAGTGATAAAATAAGATATTCTACCAAAATACTATTTAGTAGCTATGATAAATCATAATAGGATGTTAAGGAATGAAATTGTAAGTATGCATATCTTTCCTTCAGAGTACAGAAATGAATGGTATTCTCATTTATCTTCTGGATCTAACATTAAAGTGTATGTGTATGTGTGTGTGTGTATGACATATAAATATTATATATATATATATATATATATATATATATATATATGTCACAGTCTCACTGTGTGTTTAACTATACTTGACTGATGGTGGTTTTGTCTCATAAATTCTCCTTTGGTAATGTCATTACTTCTTGACTTAAATAGCCTCTCCCACACCAGAATGTAAGGGATAAGGTCCTTACATTCTTTCCTTTTTAAATTCTGGGCAAAACAGAGTGGACTTCTTTTTCAAGAATGATTACTCCGTTTAGGTTGTTAAAACATCCTGAAGTGAAGCCTGTGTTTTTCCAAGGGCTGGAGAATAAGCCTGGGCATTATTAAGTCCTGGGTGCGGTATCCTTGATCCTGTGGTGGTGATATACCCATCCCTCTGCCATTCCTCACCTCCTGGGCCCAGTGGCTCTGAATATCAGGACTTGCTCTCAGTGCCCAGTATTGCAAATAAAGGGGAAATACTCTTTATCCTCCCTGTCATAAGGAAACATATCGTGGATGTATGGGATATCCAGGTTGGTAAAAAAGAAAGAATATAAGAGGTAAATTAAAAAAGAAAACTTTTTAGTGTAATTAGGATTTCAGTTGTACAGTCTGAAATAAAGAAAGTCACATAATGTTTTAAACACTTATTCAAAGCACTTTCAGATAATCACTACTATCGTTACTATAGATTTACATCAGTTGGCCATTTTGGGACAATGAAACCTGAACATGATTGGTATTTAGGTATCCTAATTATAATCAAAATATTGAGAAATAGAAGGAACTTAGATCCACTGGTCCATCTCTTGCCATCTGCCATTTTACTTCTCAATCTTTGGGGTTGGGTGGAAAAATCTGAAGAGTGTGCATGTTGAAAATGAAGGAGGCCCTCCTCTATTTCAAGATTATAATAATTGAGCTCCAACTGTGATGGCCATTTAATGATCTGCCTCTTTATTTAGTTATGCGGGTCCCAAATGACCCTAGTCTATATGTATCCATATTAGAAAAGTCATAATTCTCTGGTTCTTTTTGAATCATATAGAACCCTGAAGGTTGTTTTAGTTTTTCATTTATGAGGTGCTTTTCCTTGTCATAATAATAAAGTTTCTGCTTTACTCTTCCTGCCTAAGATCTGTGGCAGGTCTTGCTTTGGTAAAGAAAGAGCTAAAGCTCAAAGTTGATTGGAAAGGCCAAGATAGGCAGGACCATATTGACAAAAGTAAAACCCACAGCAAAGGAGCCCCTGGTATTGGAGGCATGCTGATAATCATGCAGTTTGATTTCAGGGTCCAGTAGTAGAATTGTGCCAGAGTTGTTATTCCATTTTCTTTATACCATCATACCACTGCCATTTCCCAGTTGTACTGAGGGGGAAAAAAAAGATCTTTTTTAGCCCAAGGCTGAATAGCTGAATAGATCTTTGCCTCAGTCCAGCCTAGAGGTACCAAAGCATCAAACACAATAATTTTGAGGCTGTACCCAAGGAATGAAAGCCCCAAGAAAGTAATTTTAACAAAATGAGATTAGTTGTGGGAAAAAGCACAAAAAAGCCCACCTTATTTCTTATTACTTATTTTATTATTTTGTCTTTTGTTGTTGGAAATTCTTTTCCATTAACAGTAATATCCAACTAAATAAAATTACTTGGTAAATCACTGACAATGCAAATATATTTAGCCAATGGTGATATTTTCTTTCTTTTGCTGACTTTTAACAGACAGATATATCTAAAATGGTCAACAGTTCAATTCCTATGTAAAATACACAGTAGAATTTCAGTATGTCAGCCTTATCCTATTTCATTTTGTTTGTAGACTGCAAAATTTTTTGTAATTATTTTCGATGAGTTCTAACTGATCATGGTTTTCTTTCATAGGATATGTAAAAAGGAGAAGCTGGTTAATGGTAATGTGTTCCCCTTTAGCAGTATAGTATAGTATATTTTAATCAACAAAGAGAAGGATTACACTAATTTATCAATAGAAGAGATTTCAAAGTCCTTAATCTGATATTTTATAGCTATTAAGTTGTATTCATTTATATACTTAGCATTTTCATAAGCTATTCAGTACATCACATCTACTACCCCAACCCCGTAGATAAACCTCACTGGTCTTCAAATATATTTTGTGCTTTTCTACTCCAGAGACCTTGTTTTCACTTGTCTTGTTGTAGTCTCTTCTTTCTGATCCAAGTGTTATTTAACCTTTAAAACCCAAGTTGAATTTTTTTGTTTGGTGGACTAGTTGCTGATTATTATTATTCATCATCACAGTTTTCTATGCTGGTGTCCCATAGTTTGCATCACTTAGAAGATACAGTATAACATAAAGTCAGCAAGACAGGAAGATCACTTAGTTACCGGAACCTGAGGAAGTACTTTCTCTTGAGTATTAAGAAGACTTGCTCTGGGAAGTTCACTGCTTTTAGTAAATCAGGGCTGAAGGATGACAATGGAAAGAAAACAAGGCATAAGATGTGCATGTACCTCTATGGACATATGCTAAGGCATATACAGCAGTGATTGTTTAGGTCTGTTGCTGATGTGACTGGTGTGCTGTTGAGTCACTTATTTCTTTATACGTATAAGCCAGAACTCCAATATTCAGAAGTGTTCCGTGGACACATGAAAGTTAAGATTTACTGTTAGAACATATAGTTGTCTCTTTAGATAGACTACAAGCTCCATGAAAATAAGAAACTACTTTCCCTTGGTATGCAACACAAGAGTTTCCTTATCGCTAAGAGATAATTAATTCATTTATGTTTTGGTTACTTGATCATTAATAATTTTTGTGGTTGTATGTATTGTATCTGAAAGACATAAAGTACCTTCTTGTGCTCATTTTATAATATTTACCAATAGGTTGTATTTCTTCCCCAAACTGTTAATTGCTTCATTAATAAATTATTTTCTGGACCAAAATTCATTGTTATTTCGATTATCTTAATTACACCATTAGTAAATAGGAGACACTGTGATCTTTAAAGAACTCCAAAGTCATGGCTCTCAAAAAGTTCCCTGAAATTAGAATGATTTTTTTGATGTCCATGTGAGATACATTGGGTCACCGTTTATAAAGCATGGTAAAGAAGAAAACAGATGGGAAAGCACTTTTTTTGTAATGGATATTTGTAATTGATATTTCTAATATCCAATACAAATAAAGATTTTTTGTAAGTCAAAAAAGACTGTCAGTCCACTTAGATTTATTTATCTTTATTTACCTTGCTACTTGATGATGTTCTAAATAGACAATGGAAGACAAATTATAGGATATTGATGTGGTAAATAGGTTTTTCTTCATTGGTGATATGCAGTCATAGCTAGCACATACAGCTCAAATGCAGTAAAATACACACTCATCTTTAAGTTCTTTATGTGTACTATTGTAATTCTTAAACAATGCTTTCCAGTATATAATATCATTATTTTCATTTTAAAGATGAGGAAACTAACTCAGAAGGCTAAATAATTTGAATAGAGTTCTAAACCTAATCATATAGAGCTGGAGTTTGTATCCTACTACTCTGCTATAATAATTCAAATTACCACTAAATTTCTACAGTAAGGAATGTGGGACAATTATGAACCTGGGATTTAAAAGGTAGGTTCAAGACTCTTTTGCAAGTTCTAGTGGCTTATTTCTCTCTGCATAGTTTAATCATCAGCAGAAATGGAGATGGTAGGCAAGCATTTCAGAAGGGATAATGTGAGGAACATGTTAGCTACTAAAAAAGAAATCACTATAAAATCACTGAGGAGTGAGTCACAGTCTTTCACATATTAATAAAGTGTAAAGTCTCAGAAGATAGAACTGGGAAATTTAATTTGAGGTGTGTTCAATGTCACTAGACTTTTTTTTAAAAGCGAAAGTATCTATGATAAAATACGTATAAAGCCCCTGATTTAAAAGGCATGCTTTTTTATGGAATACAAAATTTTAAATTTTGGTTTTATAACTATAATTTAATAAGCATTTATGAAACACTTACAGCATCCTTTTCAATTGACAAGGAAAAAGAATTACATTCTATATCAGGGTCATAAAACAAACCTCAACAAATTCAAACGAAATGAAATTGTAGAGAATTTGTTCTCTAATACAGGAAGCAAACTAGCAATAAGTAATAGGATGATAAAAGGAAAGTCTTCCAATACTTGGAAACAAAGCTATATGTCTAAATAATTCATAGTTGTCCAGGAGTGGTGGCTTAGACCTATAATCCCAATGACTTGTGAGGCCAAGGCAGGAGAATTACAAATTCAAGGCCAGCCTAAGCAACTTAACAAGACTCTAGCTAATTTAGTGAAACCTTTTCTTGAAGTAAAAAATTAAAAGGGCTGGGGATGTTGCTCAGTGGTTAAGCTCTGCTGGATTCAATTCTTGGTACCAAAACAAATAAATAATCCAAGCATGATAAAATAAAAAGCATATTGAACAGAATGAATATGAAAATAATGCTTATCAAAATTTGTTGGACATACCTAAGCAGTGCTGAGAAGAAAATTTATAGCACTGATTGCATAAATTAGAAAAGAGGAAAAAGTCTCAGGTCAATCATCTAAGCCCTCATTTAAAGAACTAGACAAAAAAGAGCAAATCCAAAGCAAGCAGAAGGAAAATATAATAAAGAGTAGGAATCAATACAATTAAAAACAGTAAAAAAATTAAGAAAATCAATGAAAAAAGATTCTTCTTTGAAAAAGTCAGCAACATTGACAAATCCCTAGGAAAACTGACAAAAAGAAAAAAGTCAAAGAACACAAATTAGCAGTCTAATGAACCAGAACATGTAAGCACATACTTGTCACACATTGAAAAGGTGATGAGAATGCTGTAAACAACTCTACACATGTAAATTTGGCAACAGAAACAGAATGTAATGATTTCTCAAAAAAAAAAATCCTATCACAATTCACACAATATTACATGAATACATTGAATAACTATAATCATTATGGAACTTCTATTTGTATTTTGAAAGCTCCCCCCAAAATAAATCCCCAGGTCCAGATGATTTCATTGTAGAATTTTACTAAACATTTGAGAAAAACGTTAATACCCATCCTATATAATCTTTTCCAGTAAATAGAACAAATAGGTAATTTCCCATCTCATTTGCAACATTAGTATTATTTTCATACCAAGAAAAGACAAAAAGCCCAAAATAAGAAAATTACAGACAAATCTTCATCGATATGGACACAGAAGTCCATAAAAAATAGAATTTCACAGAAGATGACCAGAATCATGCCTTCTGAAAAACAGTTTGCTATATATATTTTTTGAAAATCTAAATATGCAACTACTATATAGCCCAGAAGTAGCATTCCTGGGCACTTACCCCAGAGAAATGAAGACTTATATTCATATAAACACTTGTACAGAGATATTTAGATCAGCTTCTTTGTGTTAATCGAAAATTGGAAATCAAGGTAAATGGCTAAAAAAAGAAAAACATCAACCTGTTCTCTTGATACATACACCAATCTGAATAAATCTCCCAGGAACAACCTAAAAAGTGAAAAAATCATGTATCGTAAATGATAAAATGACACAGTATCTCAGGAGTAATGCATATATAATTCAAAATAAATATTTGATTTATTTGTTTTGTATTTGCTCAGGAGTTTTTAAGAATTATTTTAATTTTTTAATTTCTGAAATGTAGAATGATGAATTTTTGTTAACTAATAATGTAGTATGCATTTCAAGCGAGTAGATATAGTAAGATAATCTTTTAATACATTTTTATTAACATGCATTGTCCATATTAATGGGGTGCAGTATGATATTTCAACACATGCATACAGTATGCACCAATTACATCAATTCTCCTTTTCCCTTCCACATCCTCCCTTTCCTATCTCTGATAATCACTATTCTGCTTTCGGGTTGTCTTTTAAAATTTCCACATATGGGAGAGGACATATAATCCTTGTTCTGTGTCTGGCTGTCTGGCTTTTTTCATGTAACATAACACCTTCCAGTTCCAACCGTTTTGCTGCAAATGACAAGATTTTTTTCTTCTTTATGGCTTAATAATATTCTATCATGTATATATATATATATATATATCTTGTTTTCTTTATTCATTCATCTGTTATTATCTAAATTGATTCCATATTTTAGCTATTGTGACAAACATAGGTGTGTATGTTCTCTTTGGTATGCTGATGTCATTTTCTTTGGATAGATACCCAGAAATGGGATACTGTGTCAAATGGCAGATCTATTTCTTATCTAATTTTTTGAGGAATCTCCATGCCATTGTTCATAATTACTATACCAGTTTACAGTACTATTAGCTGTGCATAAGAGTTCCCCTTTCTTTATATCCTTGAAATCATTTTTTTTTTAATAATAGCCATTCTAGGGCTGGAGCAGTTGCTCAGTGGTTATGGTGCCTGCGTGACAGACATGAGGATGTGGGTTCAAAATCCAGCCCAGGTACACAATGAAGTGTTGGAGCAATGAAAGTTACATGAAAAACTAAATAAAATTGATTCTCTCCCTCTCTCTCTCTCTCTTTCTCATACTGTCCCTCTTTCTTAAAAAAAAAAAATCACCATTCTAACTTGGACAAGAAGATATCTCAATAAAAATTAAATTTGTATTTCCTTGATGGCTAATGATATTAAGCAGTTTTCATATATTTGTTGACCATTTATGTTTCTTCTTTCAGGAAGTGTCTATTCAGATAATTTCCCCACTTTTAATTGAATTACTTTTTGTTGTTAAGTTTTTGTATGTATTATGTATTCTGGACATTAGCCCTTCATACGATAAATAGTTACTATTTATTTTGAATTTAGAAATATTTAGCTCTCTTTGGTTTCATACTAACATTAATTTTTACAAATATTTGAAAGAATATTTTCTATATTTTAAATGCAATTAAACATTTAAAGAAGAATTCTGCACCTGTGGACCATAATATTTTCCAAGGAGTGGGTATTCTGATTTGTGAGTCTAGTGGTAGTCATGAATGCACTGGACATAATATTTCCTCTTTTCTTTCTATTAATTAAATAATACTATTTGTTATCTGTTGAAATTTACTTCCTATGTCTTACTATGTTGGGATTGTTCCTTCCTTTATTAAATAGTAGGGGTTAGAACTCCTTCATATTTGACTGGGTTTTAACAGCATCCGAGTGTTAGCCTGAGAAGTTGACTTGGGTGTAGTATTCATTCTGCCGGCAGATTTGTGAATAAACTTATGGGTTGGTCTCAGCCTAAGTTGTAAAAAAGGCAACTGTGTTTCATGTTTTCCCACCTCCCGTTTTTTAGACTGCTTCTTGCCCTCATTCTGTTGTCTATTTTTGTTCAGCCACATGGGTTTTTGCTCTCAAGTGTTTGCCAGTTCTGTGCGTTATGAGTCAGGGATAATCGCTTAAGGTGTTTTGTTTTCAAGGGAGTTCAGGTTTAGCAGAGAATCTCTTGACTGAAAAGCTTTCAGGACTATAATGATGGAATTTCAGATTGTAAAGAGGACACTTTGTTCAGGACGGCTCTGTGAAGTGACTCACACATCATGTTATGTGGGCAGCTGCCACTCTGGGGAATCCTTAGTTATCCCCTAACTTAGTATGTTCCATATACTGCATCAGTTTCCTAAATTGAATTTTTAAAATTAATGTTTTACTCTCCTTCCTTCATTCAAATGCAACATTCAGTAGTCATATTGAATTCAAGTGTGGAACAGGAACATTTTTATCAAACCAGTGAGAAATAAAAGAAATTTGGAAAGGGAGCTTCCATACTAACTAGTCAAGTGATAACTCTAGAGTGAGGTAAATACTATAAATAAGTGGAGCTTTATTTTCTTTATTTTACCAAAGGCACATGTTTTAATTAGTATCTGATTATAACTTTCATGGTAAAATGTTTTAAAGGACTCTTGGTAATACAATTGATCTTCTTACTGGAATGGATAAAAGATTACTTCTTACATGATTGAAATCCATGCTGTCCTTGTTTATAAAATGCAAAATCAATTGAACATTTATTAAAAGCAAGTGTATAAAGTCTCTATCAGTATATGAAGAAAAAAATGAAGAGAGGAAATTAAGGATCCTTCTCAACAGAGTTTAGTACAACTTGTGCAAATTGGTAGTTAATTAGAGGTTTCAGCATTTACAATCACTTCAGTTCTTATTTGTAAGATTGCTCCATTCTTCTTCAGTAGTTCTCAAAATCAGGGCTTTATTTCTCATAAGTCCCCATCCAAGTGGCAAAATACTGGAGAGAAAAATCCATTTTCTTCATTTGGTTAAAGAGAAAATATGATTCTATTTTCCATAACTATTTATATATATATATATTTATAGATATATATCTATATATAAATATATATTTATATATATAAATATATATTTATATTTATATAAATAATATATATTTATATATATCTATATATCAAACCCTTGATATACTTTGAAATGTGTTTTGTTTACCCTTCTAATATTCAGTTGGTGAGTTATTTTCTAGCTTTCCCATATGGCTTTCCATTAAAGAGGTGAACATTATATTCTTTTTTTTTAATCACTTCATTCCACATACATTTATTTAGTGGTGAGGACTACATGTGGCAAAAGGAGGAGAAGGTTTCTACATTTTATAGAATCTATTTTCTAGAAAATTGAAAACAGGTTAATGAGCATAGCATATTTCAATGCTTATTAAAACATCATTTAGTTAAGGTACTTATATCTAGATTATTTCTCTAAGTGGTACAAAATGGTACTCTGTATGTAAGTTTATCCCTCAAAAACTAAAATCAGTAACTCTGGCCTCTGTAGTAGCAGAAAGGGAGGACTCTTGGAAGGGAAGGGGGATAATGACAGAATAAAGTTGTTTACATTTAGCACAGGGTCAAGGCAACCATCTTTATTCTTTTATTTGGAAAAAGTACAGTTTTGCTGAAAACATAACAGTATTCCAGTTAGACATTTATCAGACTATGTTAATTGAAATAGCTTTTTGAATATTTTAGTATTAGAATAAAATGAAACTAATAGCCAGTGTTGAAGGTTCCCTTGGCTCCTTTGGAGTGACACGTCATCCCACTGTACCCATCACAGGGGTTTGTCTAATGAAATCATGGGATTTTAGATCTGACAGAGGACTTAATGAAAGGTAACTTCAATATGAGGAAGTTGAGACTCACAAAGTTTAAATTCAGTGCCAAGTTCACTCAGACTATTCAGTACTCCTGATTTGAATCTTATTGTCTTTTTTGTGAATGAAAAATGTTTATTGTTCGTTAAAAATTTTGGAATTTGATCTTGATGGTGGCTTTGTCATAGATGAATTATTTGAAGGGTCTTAAATTTTTGGAGGACATATAATTGCTACTTTTCATTTGACTTTAGTTTCCTGGATTTTTTTAGCTGTATGCATTATGAAATCTTTGTCTTCAGTACACATCAACAAATAACTTGTGTATTTATATAGGTAGTAAGTATCAACCTTAATCTATGAAGGTTTATTCAGGTTTTATGTGGTTGAATTCTTACATTTTATGTTAATTTTGGAAAGTTGGTTGAAATTTTAAATGAATATAAACTTTATATTCCTGAATTAAAAGAAGTACTGAATTTAGAGTGAATTATCCTATCTATAGTTTCTTAAATAATAATTATTTTCTTTTTTTGATACAGGAGTTGGAACTCAGGAGTACTTTACCACTGAGCTACATCCTAACCCATTTTACTTTTTATTTGAGATAGGTTGTGGAAGCTGGACTTGAACTTGTAATTCTCTTGCCTCAGTCTCCCAAGTTGCTGGGATCATAAGTATGTGCCACCAAACCTGTCTTAACTTATTATTAGCACATATTAATTGTGTTGAATAGTGATACTCTCTGTGCTGTGTCCATACATTATGTGTTGATCATGTGATTGTAATTTTGATGGAAACAGGATAGGAGATTCAAATGGCTGGGGGATTTAGAGACAAACCAGGGTAGATGATAGACATTATGTGGTACCATGGGAATCCATGTTTTTCCTTAGTGACCTTGGGTCATTAGTGCTGAAGCTTCCTGCCCTGCCTGTTCATCCACCTTCTTCTGCTAGAGGTCACTATACTGGGTTACGTAGTGAACCATATTAAATCCTTCTTTGAAAGAAGTGGAAGGATATATGAAATAGTGAATAGAGTTTGGTAAATATTAGGTACTGTGGTTATCACAGAGTTTATGGCAAAATATAAGTGAGGTTTACCTTAAGTATTCTGTGCTTTGAGGCCTGAGCCAGGGAGACTTTCGAGGAGAGAAAGTAGCTGAAACCTAGTAGACATTTAGTTAACAGACATTTCTCCAGAAGAAGGAAGAGATGAACATTTTAGAAAGGTGGAAAATGTACAAAGCTATAGAGGCTTGGGAAAGCATGATATATTCTAGAATGTAAAAGCATTTAGATGATGGAAAAGGATTGCCAAAGTGCAAGTGGGGGGAGAAAAAGCTCTTAGAAAATTAGCCTCAAGTAGGGCAGAGTAACAGAAGGCTTTAAAATTTCTAACTCCATGTACTATTAAAATGTAATACAAAATAAAAATAATTCTAACCTTTAATTAAAACTTTAAACAAAGTATCACACATGGATAGCATAGCTTCCTTCCAGATTTTGGTTGTAGAATTTAGAGGACTTGATTCACCTTCTCTCACATTCTTTGCCTCCCAATGTGTGAAGCAGTTCCGTTGAAGGGATTTACAAATCACAAGATGGATTTTAGTCTTTACTCTGTATTAATCAGAGTGATATTGAAGGATTTTTCTCAGAGTTTTTTTATGATCACTTTTGATTTTTCAAAGGATAATCTTGTCAGCATGGTGGTATACAGCCTAAAAGAGATGAAATCAGGAAAGGAGAGGCCTTTGAGGGAGGCAGCATTATACTTCTGGGGTCAGTGAGGACATCTCAACACAGAGCTTCAGTGGATGACAATGAGGACAAGACCTGAGAGGCATTCAGGAGACCTGATAGCAGAATATACAGACCAATGAAGGGCTGTGGTTAGGAGAGGGAGGAGGCCCATGCTGAGGTCTGTATTCAAAGTGGAAGGAAGGTGAGGAATCAGAATGCCTGTGCCACACAGGAGGAGATAACCCACCCACGAGCATGGAGACATAGAGGTGTGCTGAGACAGGCCTAGAAGTATTGAGAATCACACAGTGAAGTGGATGAGTGACAGGGTTAAAGGTGAAGAGCATCAGTTTTCCCAGCTCCCTGCTAGGGCTTCAGGGACTTTAAGATGAACTTGTTTGAAAAGCCTGTGTTATTTTGCTGCCTACCCATTCTCTGGGTTCTGCATGAACACAGCTCTTTCACTGTGTGGCACGGCTGCCAAGCCTTCACTCCTGTCTGGAGTGGGAACGCCACTTCTCCACCGTCTTCCCTGTCCTCAGCCGTCCTCCCTAAACTCCTGGCTTCCTTGGAATGTCCCTGGCAAGTGCCACCCACAGTTTGTGATTTAGGAAAAAGTACCAGTTGGCATTTTGCCAACAGTAAATTTTTCACAACTAACAGTTCGAGAATGAAGCAAATGATTATTTGGGGAGAGATTAGTTCAAAATAAGAAAATTTAGAGATTGCTCAGCATACATTTAAAAGAGCTATTTCACAGCTTCACATTTTGCTAAGTGAAATAATTTCAGCATTTTACGATTATATTTTGGCATAATATTTGAAATAAGCCCTCAGAATAAAATGTCAACTCAATTTAGTGATTTCTAATGCAATTAAATACAAAGCATTCTAGAATTTATGAAAATCTCTATGAAATTGTGACCTTAGAGAATTTTGTAAAAGTCTGCAGTAGCTATGAATTACTTTAGAACTATATTAAGTAAATGCATTATTCAAGAGTAATATATAGTTTTTACTTACTATATAGAGAAATTTAGTTATTTTTTAAAAAGGAAATGAAATTGTTCATATATATATATTAATAGGAGGGACAGTGAGGGAGAGACAGAGAGATAATCAATTTTATTTAGTTTTTTTATCTGTCTTTCATTGCTGTGACACTTTGTTGTGTACATAGTGCTGGGGTTTGAAACCACGTACTCGTCCACACAAGGCAAGTGCCACCAACCACTGAGCAACTGCTCCAGAATTGTTCAAATATTAGGTATCAATATTTGATATATCTCATTTTGGTTACATGTTTATTGGATTTTCTAAGTTTAATAACATTTATTTTTTTCATTGTACAGGGACTTGAAAGGTAATTTTAAATTACCTTTGGTAATTTTTCAATTATTAAAACCTATAGAAAAATTGTTTTTCATATGTAAAAACTGTATAAGTGTAATTTTCTAGGCTATTGAATGTTTTCAGTAAATTTCTTATCTTTTTCTGAGAGTCATTTGGCATGGGTATACCTGATATTGTCAGGAAGCAGACATTTTCTATCTTTACTGCCATATGTTAAGAAATTTAGTTATAGTTTATGAAAGGAAACCAAATTCTTCAAATAAATGCGACAGTAATCCCATTGGTGGGAATTCAAACAACACATATTTACCCAATGCTGGGTTTTGTTTTGTTTTTTTAAGAGAGAAGGACAGTGAGAGAGAGAGAGAGAGACAGTCAGAATCAATTTTATTTAATTTTTCATGGGCTTTCATTGCTCAAACACTTCATTGTGTTTGTGGTGCTAGGGTTTGAACCCGCGTACCTGCCCATGCAAGGCAAGCACGGTAACTACTGACCACCACTCCAGCCCCCAGTGCTGCTTCTTGGCCCTATGAAATTTGAATACAAAATCATTGAAATAATAAGAAATGAATCTGCTGTACCACAGAGGTCACTTTGAGGCATATGGGAAGAGTGTGGATTGTGGGGGAAGGCTACCTGGTTATAAAACCTGTCAAGTTTTTACCAGTTGTCACTGGACCAAGTGTTTAAACTCCATGTGCCTTGATTCTCTCATCTGGAAGTTACAGTTAGATATGTTTTCATTCTTGTTCTGGAGAAAATGTTTATTCATTCATTCATTCTGTCTCTTTTATGTATACATACACTTTAAAAAATATTGAAGGCAATTCTAAGAGACTGTTTTTTGCTCAGTTTTATACCTTCAACTGTTAATTCTACTTGAACTGAAAACACACAGATTTGCTTGTTTACTTATTAAAACACACAACCTCCACATCAGGATCCTAAATTTATTATAAAGAAAAGCTTATAAAATCCAATCTAATATCAGCCTACAAAATTAAGAACACCTTTAGGTGTAGATTCCTGCCATCTAAGGTGATGGTCTAGTGTTGTGAATTCCCTGTATCTGTAGCTGACACAGATCAACGTTGGAAGGAGATCCTCCTCATTATTCTCACATCTTCTTCCACCCTTCATCCTTCTCAAAGGTGCTGCTCTGTCTTCTTTCCCAGAGAGATATTGTGGGAAACCTGGTTTACTTATTCCATTCCTCTTCACTGCTTGGCCTCGTGAAATGTTTGGAACAATCATATTTATCTTATTCTTACTAATGACAGATGGAACCTAAATGTTTTGGTTTATTCTGAAGGTCTTTATTGTTTAAAGAAAAGATGTTTGTATAAAATAAATACATTATTAGTGGAGGAATTTCAAGAATATGTTTTAGTAACTGGGGGTAGGGTCACCACTACTACTGTTTGAAATGGTAACAGAAAACTGAATTTCTACTTTCTCTACATGAAAATTTCCAGCACATAGTTGTTACCATTAAAAAAAAAAACATTTACTAAGGGGAAACAGATGGATTAATTTTCCATCTGCTTAAAATTGTGGGATTCAGCTGTTAGAAAAGTGATTATAATTTGTGAATATATGGAATATTTCCTTATCAACTTGGAAGATATCAGGTACCTCACAAGAGTAAAGGTTAACAGAGGATAGGGGAAGCAGAGTGTATATATCACTTTTGTCTATACTGTACAACATAGAAGACTTCTACTTATCTAGCTTTTTCACAATGTAAGAGGAAACCTTTGAATATAGAAAAGGCTAACATTTCCTATCCACAGATATTTAATATTTTTGTTGCACTGCACACTTTCTCCATATAACATTTCATAAAGTTGAGATCATATTTGCCTTTGTATTTGATTTTAAAACATATATTTATTTTCTATATTAACAGAATGTTTCAGCATTATAGTTTATATTAAATTTTATTGCTAAGTAAACATTATAGTATTATCTATTTCAATTGCTTCTAATCTAATAAGATAAATATATTTCACAGTAAACCTTTGCTTTTGCTTTTAGCATGTTTGACATTGATAATTTAATTATGTGCTACTTAATTTGTGTATAGGGTAGGAGATAAAGTTCTAAAATGATGTGGGGAAAATAGTTGATTGTATCAATGTTTGTTACTAAATAAAAATTTCCTACCCCATTGATTTGTGAGAATTCTTTATCATATGCAGAATGCACAATCTTTTTGAACTCTGACCTTTTGACGACTTTGATTTTTCTTCATAAGTCTTTTTTTTCTTTTTGTTTTAAAGACAAAGGGACAGTGAGAGAGAGAGAGAATAATTTGATTTAGTTTTTAATATGGCTTTTGTTGCTCCAACACTGTTGTGTACGTGGTGTGAGGGTTCGAACCCAGATCCTAACGCATGCCAGGCAAGTGCTGTAACTGCTGAGCCACCGCTTCAGCACCCTTCATAACAGTCTTTAAATAATGTAATTTTATATATTCCATACCTCAAAGAAATAGTTTCTCTAAAAAATTCTTTTTATTTTCCAAATTTCATAACCATTTTGCCTGCATAGTTTTCCAGGTATACTTTTTTCCCCTAAGGTCCATGTACACAGGATTTTTATTATAGTTGCCTTTAATCTGTAATTTACTTTTGGAAATTACTTTCTTTATATTATTATGAGTTTTTTAAATCTAGAGTTATTCATTTAGTTTTCCCTTAAAATAATTTTCATTTGTTTTTATATGAGATAAAAATATAGAAATATTATTACACATTGAAAATAACTTCATTTATTATTGTTATTGAAAGTGGTGGTGTTTTCTATTGCATATTTTAAGTAATCATTGACCTCATATAGATTGTTTCGTTGTTGGTAATATTTTTAAAATATATATAAAAATAAAAATGTATAAAATATATTTGATAAATTGAGGGAAACTCCTTATAAATTACCCCACTAAAATAAGTAGTATCATTTTTATCTATTCCTTTTTGATCAATTCCTCTCATAAACAGAAACTATAGTTCTTTTAATGATGTTTAATGATAAAATAAATACAGTTAATAATTTGGCAGTCTTTGTGTAAAGAAGATTTATATTTGTTCATTTACTATTAGCAAATATTTAATTGGGACAGTATTCTAGGTGGTATTTGGTATCAAAACTAACTTATTTTCATGAGCCTAAAATATAATTCATAGGAGCAAATATGCAATATAAAGGAATATATTAAAGATATCTAACATAGGTTTTAGGAAATAATAAGTAAAAAATTAATGTTTACCCAAATTATTGCTGGTTCTAATATCTATACACTCTGTTCTATATAGGTCTGAACTTCCTATGATATATGACACACATGAAACCAAAGGAAAAATAGTAATCTAAGGTAACCTAAGTATTTTTAAAAATATAGTATATTATATACAGTTGGATTTATTTAATAAATATTTTGTATAATACATGAGTTTAAAGGTATCAGGTTTAAATTTTTCTCATTTTCAAATATATGAGCATAGTGTGGCAACTTTCCCTTTTCATTCCAATGATATGATGAAATGATACCAAAGCTCTTTGAAGCTGCCCATGCTAAGCTCAATCAGTCATCCATTTCATCTTTGAATTGTCATTTCATTGCTAAAGTCCTAAACAGAACACATGTACATTAATTTTCTCCCCATTAATTATAAAATCTGTATTTGTCAAATTGGATAATTTGAAAATGTTTATTTCTCATGGGTTCTGGAAGTGTAGTCCAAAGTTTATTTGTAGTTCTGTATGTGTATGTACAATTTTAGTTCAAATAAAGAATAGAAAATTGTGAAATGTTGGAAGTTTATCAGTTTGCTTCATCTTTTGTTATCCTTTTAAATCCTGAAAGTAGAAGTCAATACTATGAAAATAATGCGGCATTTTAAGTTAGGATATGTCTTATGATGTCCAGGAAAACATTTGAAAATATATTAACAATATTGACTAATATTTATTCTATCTTTATTAAGAATATAACTACTACAAATATAAAATGAAGAATTTAGTAAGAAACAAGGGCTCATGGATTGATATTCAAGCATTCAAATAACAGGAAAATAGACTTTAAAATTAGTTTTATGATTAGCAGTTTTGAGTCATTTGTGTACTAATATATTTTGGAGAAAATAAGCATTGCTTTATTCATTATGCAGAAAGTCCTCTCAATCAGAATTTTCTTTAAACTGAGTGTATTCTAAGTAGGATGTTATAAACCTGCTGAGAATTAATCATAGCCACCAACAAAAAATGGGTATAAACATGGATATAGAGTTAATTTCTAAGCATAAGGCCTCTGTTTTATATTCAGATAAATTCACATTTATAAAAGTTGAAAAGTGGATTCAGGACGAAGTGCTGAAAGAGGTTTTTTAAATTTCTTCTTCCTCAGTGGTTCTATTAGTTATTTCTGCTCCTTGAATAGCAGGAAGGCAAAGTGAAAGCTGATTATTTGTCATCACTCCTATTTTTATTTCAGTTGACCCAGTTTAGAAATAAGAATAAAAATAATTTTTGTCTTATTTTTGTAGGCCATATACTTCAGTTTTCATATTAGTTTGAAGTTAACATTGGTTGAGTGATTAACAATTTTGTTGAATATATTGTTTTTGCATTTGTTGATATTCTTATGATTCTACTACCCTGAAATATACAAATCAGTTTTTAATATATCCTCTAGTTTTAATTCCATTCTCCAATATATATGACTTCATTATATCAAATAATGATATTGGCATATAATTCACCTTATGTTAGTATAATAACCTTGCCTTTATTTTTTGGCTTGTTTTTAGAGAATACTGATGAGATCCTTTCAAATACTTGTTCTGTCTAAGCATTGTCCATGTATGGTTTAACAGTATTCATTAAGTTGGCTATATTCATAAGTAAATGTCTTGCTGGTATTAATTTATAAATTTATAAATGCTAAGTTCTACAAAATAGTTTTGTATTAATAATTAATGCTAGCAGCATATGGAGTATATTTGAGTCATAACTATTTGGCCAGAATGGGTCATATTACATAAACTGCAAGAAAAAATATTCTTGTGTGCATAAAATATGTTTTGTTCTTTTTGGGTGCATTGTCACAATTTCTGTTCAAAAAATAGGGCAGCTAAGATTGACATAAGCTATTTTGGGAATAAATAAGTGTTGGCTCAGTGCTAGCAGGCTAAATTCTATTTGAAAATAACTCCTTGAAAGTAATGCTTGAGTGCTTTCAGTATCTAGCAAATCCCTCAGCTAAATGTCATCATTTTGATGTTTTAATAATGTATGTTTACAGATTATAGGATGATGATAATAGGTTCAGTTTCCATTTATCTGGTTATATTTGAGAAATTAATGATTTATTTCTCTTTCTAGCCCTTATTAAGAGGCATCTGAGAGACTCAAGAGCCTAAACAAAGGGCACAGCAGAGCTTTTTCTGTGTACTCTGAGTACTGGAAATGGCTCCTCATAGACTGCTTTCAAATGCAATCCCCAACCTTGAATTGCCCTGACTGCCTTCTCTTTCCTGCCTTCTTCCATCAAATGGCATTGTCCCTACTTCCCCATGATATTTCCAAGCTATCACTGGATTGGGGGAGGTTGTATGTAGGCAGGGCCAGTAAACTGGAAGATTAGCAGTTGTTTTGTTGAGCAACAAGAAAGATAAGAAATAATCAGCTAAATAGTGAAAATGGAGGATTGTTGGTCTTGAAAGACATGAGAAAACTAAGATGAATTTTGCAACTGATTTGATGTTGGAGGTAAAATGAAGGGTGTAAAGAATTTGGGACTTCTGAATTTAGATAATAGTGAATTAAAAGGCACTGGTCATGGAAAGCAGAGAATGAATAAGTAGGGAGAGCTGATTAATTAGTTTAAATAAATTTGACTTTGAGGAATCAGCAAGTAGATAAATGTAGGCTAGGGTAAAATACAGGAATATTTATAACTCAGGAGACATGTAGGATCTGGACATCAGATTTGAGATATAAAATGTCATAGCTGAACAAAAGCATTACAAAGCTTAATTTGATAGCTGAGTAAAATCAATACAGGAAAATTAAGTAATGTGGTCAAGGTCCCTGAGATATTGGGAAAGTAAAGATTGGAATATTCTCTGTTCTTAATTTACTTTTCTCCAATTTCTTACATTTCATTGACGATATAAGCCTGTGTGTGTGTGTGTGTGTGTGTGTGTGTGTGTGTGTATTTTTTTTTTTATGAAGAGTACAGTAAAAGAAGAGGCCAGAAGACTAATGCACCTATTTTTCCACACATTTTTATTGGTGCATTATAGTTGTACATAATTATGAGATTTGTTGTTACATATTTACACATGCTGCGCATGACATAACAACATAATTTGGCCAATATCCCTCCCAAGCACTTCTCCCCTTCCTCACCTCCTCCCACTCCCTGGTCCTTTTCTTATACTGATCTCCCTTTGAATATTTAATATTTTTTTACTTTTCTAGTTTTTATTAATTGTGTTGAAACTGTTTCGTATCTTAGAGGTAATACACCTATTTTAGAAGAAAAAGGAAAAAACACAATAAATGTTAGATAATATCTTTTTTCTTTAAGAAAGAGGAACAGTAAGAGAGAGAGAATCAATTTTTATTTTTAGTTTTTTGTCTGGTTTTCGTTGCTCTGACATTTGGTGGTGTACATAGTGCTGGGGTACGAACCTACGTCTTTGGGCATGCCAGGAAAGTGCCATAACTCTGAGCCACTGCTCCAGCCCCTAATATTAAATTAATAATCAAGAATAAAAAAATACTTTTCATTCTTATTTTTTTAAGCTCTGGAAGATATATGAAATGTTATATTTTCAGTAGTCAAGCTTCCACTGTGAAATGTTTTCCTCATAAAGTATTTAAATGCTACCCATAATTGAAATTCTCTCATGAATTTGAACTTTTTCATATTTTTTTCATGCCAAGCACTTTTGATAGAAACTGTAACAACAAAATCACAGCAAGAAAGCCTTTGTCATGTAATTATTGTAAGAATCTAGGGAGCCATGATAAATTGCTGATATGGCAAGTAAAGATCATTGCATCTGTCATGTATTTATTTTGAAGTGAATTTAAAAGAAAAAATATCTAACTTTTGTTCTTCTCCACCCTCACTCATGGAAAGCTTCTTTTAGCTAGTACTGGTTGAGAAACTCCTGATATAATATTACTGACAGCACTTGATTACTGTTTAATTACAAAGTACTGTTCTGCCATCTATCTGACTGAAAAGAGGGAAAGAATAAAGGAGAGAGAAATTGAAATTAAATAAGCATTTAATATTGTGAAATGTGCCAATTTTTATTACTCAAAAAGTGATACACTTAGAAGTTGTTGCCTATATATTTTGAATATTAGTCCTTTATCAAATGTGGCTTGAAAATAAATTTCCAGTTATTAAAAGAATATTTATTTCATTAAAAATTAGTGTTCTTCTCTACTTACCCTTTAACTATGATCCAAACATAATTGTTTTAATATTCTGCATCATGTTTTCCTTAATATCTTTTCTTTCTTGTTACTTTGTTTTCTAGAGTTCTTAGATACCAGGCTGCTTTCTTCATCCTCAAGGGACTAATAATAGGAAGAAATTTTTACTTTGGTTAAATGTGTATAATTTCTGTAAACTTGTCCTAATTTTACTTTATAAACAACTTTGGCCTTAAAATATTATCCTACATTATTTAAAGAATTCTCAGTAGTTTCTATAAACACTTATCTTCTAAAAATATCCCTTCTCATCATGTGTTTGAAACAAACATAAGAAAAATAACCAGAAAAAGTGATTTCATAAACACAAAGGAAACACCCCTTTGTTTCAGATATGCACACAAAGTACACAAGTAAAGTTTACTCCAGGAGGGTTGCATATAAATTTTGCATATCAGTGTCTGTGACCTTTGTCTGCATAGGGTGAAATAGTTGTGTGACTCTTTAAGTGTAATATTCTAATTTCCTATTGAATTGCTTCAGAGCAGAAGGAATGGTAAAAATGTGTACATCCTACTGAGAGTAGAAAATGTACAAATCATGTTAGATAAGGAAAGATGCAGATCTAGCTAACAGGACACCAGTTGGCAGCTAAAACCTAGATGGACTATGTGAGCCAGGGCCCTTGACATGCTTGACAGGGTGATCAGTGTGGAAGAAGTCTGTAGTGCATTGATTTCGGGGGGGGGGGGCTCAATGTTAGAGAACTCTTCTTACTCTTTTCTTTCTCTTTATTAGCATAACTAGTTCAAAAGGTATGATTGTAGAAACAGGCAAAAAAAAAAAAAAAACAAAAACCTCTTGCTATGAAGGGAAAATTTACTTAAAATTACTTAAATTCCTTGCCTTGAAACTTATTTTGGAAAGTATCTCCAGCATCTCAAGCAACCAACTGAATTGATATAAATTGATAAAGATTTCAGAGAAAATCTATGGAATCTGAAAAAAAATTAAGAGTATGAAGCCAAGAGGAGGTAGCCTTTAGAATAGGAAAGCCAGTTATTAAAAATTAAACTAACTCTCTTCACATGTAATTTCATAATCCACATAGCAATTCTATGAAGTAAGTATCAACATTATTATTTTTAGATTAGTAAAAGGAGGCACAGAGTACATGTTTATCTTGTATATGGAAAAGTGATATGACTCAAATTTTACATTTAAGTCCCAGGTTATTTCTGCTTTTTCTGTGTTCCATTGGACATTTCTCTGAACTGAGTTTACTGAGGCTACTTCACAGAACACATGCTGTATAATGGAAAATGCACTTTTGGTTATTTATAAGTAATAATTCAAATTCAGAAAATATTTTGATATACTAAGCATGCTAGATTTGGTATACTAAGCATACTAAGATTTGATATATTAAGTATATTTTGATATACTAAGCATGATATACTAAGCACTTTTAAAGGTACAGGTATTGATACACTAAGAAAGAAATAATTAAAATTATCCTAAAGTTTACTGTCTGGGAAATAAAAATGAATTTAAATGGAATAGGAAAATATAGAAGAACAAAGTCCTAAAAATTCCTATTGTCTTTGAAATTGAGAGTTTTTTCAAATTGTGTATATGCATACATGTACATTTATGTATATATATGTCCATTGTGTATAATGGTTCCTTCCTGAAAAATATTTAAAGTTCTTATAGAGTTATCAAAAGTAAGCAACCATGGGGCTAGAGTGGTGGCTCAGCGCTTATGGCTCTTGCCTGGCATGCTTGAGGATGTGGGTTTGAACCCCAGCACTATGTACACAATAAAGTATCAGAGCAATGAGGGCCACGTGAAAATCTAAATAAAATTGATTCTCTCTTTGTGTCTCTGTCTCATTGTCCCTCTCTCTTTAGAAAGAAAAAAATAGTAGTGACCGTAGAAATGAAGATGGTAGACAAAGCAGATAAAAAGCTGAGTGAGGATTAGAATTTAATACCATTAATATAATAAATATGAAAACAAGCATAAATATAACAAATAAGGCCTGTGTTAATAAGGTTTGACTCTAATGACTCTTGGCAGGCTTTTAAAAATTTCAGCAATGATTACTTTGGACTATATTCTATAACTTTTTTGAGTTAGCAAAAACTATTTATGGAAGAGGACTTATAGGTACTAGAACATTGTATTTATTCATAAGAACTAAGACTCATGAACCAGTCAGGGATCTTCAGAAGATATTTAAGTGCCCAAGCACTGTCTCTTGACTAGTTCTGTCCTAAATACATTGAGTATAGCAGGCAGGATTCATGTAAGGAAACAGAACTGTCTATGAGTCTATTGAAGATGTAATGGGGAAACAGCCTCAAGAAGATTTTTAATTTAACCTTTTCACCATCACAAAGCTGTCCAGATTTTATCATAACTATTGACCTATAATTTTCATCATAGTTCAGCTATAACTATCGATGCTCTGATTTGTGTGTTCATTTATGTAGGGCACAGAAAAGATGAATGAAAGCTCTCCTTTGTTTATTTTCTTTTCTGTTCTAGAGTAGAAATAATTGTAGTTATTTATTTCTGACTAAATATCTATTTTTCCTTGTATCTTCTTGTTTCTCTAAAATATTTATTTTATGTCAATAACAAAGTTTACTTTGAAAGAAGATGATATTTCATGGACCAAAAAAGAAGTTTAGTTCTCTTTTTGGAATCTACACTATATAGTTTAAAGCTTAGGAAATAGTGGCTGTTTTTTCCACATGTTTAGCTGTGTCTCAGAAAATTGTTCTCTTGAGCATCTTCAAACCAAATGGAAACAGACCTCTTCACAGCAAAGGAGTTGAGAAATTAAAAGTTTTAATCCTGTTTTCAAGCACATGATAAAGTGTCTACCTTTGGAAATGGGAAGACCAAAGGACTTAAAATATTTCATTTCCACCTAGTGTCTTTCTTGGAACCAACTTGTGCTTCCAATGTAATAGTGTTTCACTTCAGGCTTTGTTTCCCTTGCTGCTCTAAAACTGACATGTGTTTTCTTTTTCCCAACCTCCTCCCCAATCCTCTGCTCCCTAATCTTCTCCCTTCTAATCTCTCCTCCCTAAACTTGAGAAAGGATTTCTCTGAATCACCTCTTTAAATCCCCTTATAGCCCCCCTGATACAGATTAAGAAAGATAGTAAAATGGCTAGGTAATTGGGACAATGGACCCCATTCAACCATACCTAGAACAGAGAGATTAAGGGGCTTGCTCAGGGCCTTCAAATGAGAAAGACCATGAGGCTCACCTGTGAGAGCAACTCCTTTATCCAGAGGCAAGAAAACTAAGATATGGCAGTGAACACAGATGGGAACTAGGAAAGATTTGCTAACTGTTTTGCATAGATTTTAATCAGTCGCTTTCGTGCTGAGTTTCAATGCCTGTTTTACGTAGAGTTTAACCAATGATGTTGGTGCTTTTCTCAATGCCTGCTTTACATAAATCTTAATCAAGACTCATACCCAAAACCAATATATACCCTAGCCTAACACACATAAGACAGACGGTATACTACTTCCAAGTACCCTTCTGCCTTGTGGAGACTCTGCTCTCCTTCCTTAAATAAATCCTACTCCTTTTGCTTTTCCCTTCTGTGGATGTTCCTGGATTTTTATTCTTCAAATTCACGAGACAAGAACCCAGAAGAACGTTGGCGCCGAATTCCCAGGGTGTATTTATTTCCACACCAAGAGCTGCAGTGCACAGTAGCAGGGAAAACCCAGCTCTTAGCTGGGTAGCTGCTAAGATTATTTCCACTGCAGAAATCTGCATCCAGTCCAAATTTCCAGTTTTAACTGGGAATAGCTGCAAATGCTAAAAATGAGCTATTTTGGCCACAGAGATTTGTAGTCGGCCCAAGCTGCATTCACCAGTGGGAGCACCCGGCTTGGTGATGAGCAAAATCAGTCTCTGGGACAGGAGTCCCCTGTGTTTCTTGTTTTCTAGCAAAGCAACAAAACCTTTTCTTTTTACTAAAAATTTTGTCCTCATTACTGGATTGGCATTGGGGATGAGGATCCATGCTAATAGAATCCTTTTTCTACCTTCAGAAGTTTCTTATCACCTTGGGGGAAAAAAGTAAGTTCAAATGGAGACTACAATTACAGGATATTTCTCTCCTATCTTACCGAGAGAGCATGAATGCCACAGCATTCAAAGAAAGACAGATGAATGCAGGTTTTCTTATTTTATTCACAGGTATTTATTGAATTTCAATGCTTTGAGCAGCTCTGTCCTTTGAGAGACACATTAACTAGAAACCCACCTTCGTTTTCTCCTTTTTTCCCCATCCTTTGAAATCTTGGCAGCTTTGTCTGCATAAAGCAGAACTCTGATCAGTGAACGATAAAAAGATATCATTTAGGACATCTATTATTTTCCAGGCACCATCCTACGCTTGTTGTCTTTCAACATAACATCAACAGTATGTTGAGATATTGTGTTCCTTTTGAGCTGGCACTCAAAACCATGGGATATCCTCATGAGAATCAAAACTCTGTAGACTGCTGTGCTGGGTGCTCCTTGCTTTTTTTCATCTGCTATTTCACTAATTTTTACTCTTTCATTTCCTGTGTTATATGTTTTGCCAGACTAGTCTATGCACGGTTCCTGACATTTTTAACCTATACTTTCTTTCTCATATTTGTTTTTTGTTCTCTTGACATAATAGTTTATCCTCAAAAATACCATTAGTTTTTTAATTTGAACTTTAAGTTTCAATTACAATGCTTAGATCTTTCTTGCTGTTATTAATGGATTTTTATGCCACAGTTTGACTGGAAGTTTTTCCACACGAAGGAAATTCTTTCAGGGATTATGCTTATTCATGTCTATATAGAAGATAATTCATTTTATTTATATGTATTTCCTTCATTTTCTTTCATGATATGATCTCTAAGTTTTAGAAGTTTGCCCACAGAAGGTACTTAACAAGTTTGCACTGAATTAAAGCTCACTATCTGCAAAATACTTAACTAATAAAAGAAGATATTAGTAAAAGGCATACACTTGTAGGCTAAAGCAAAATCACATAAGCTTTGAAGGACACAAGAAAATACAAGGTGAAGTCCATGTCTTTAAATAACTTTTATTCTTTCAAATAAGGCCAAGGTCATGTAGTAATGTCCAGTGGCCAAATGGCCACAGTTCAGTGGAATATTTTACAAGTGCAAAAAAATGTGAATTTTAAGTCAAGGATGCTGAATTATAGGCTTTATGCATAGTGGACATTATTCCACAGGTAAATTTACCAAGGAAGGCAATACAGTAGAGATAATAAAATAGATTTTAAGTCAGATCCCTTGCTCTACATTAGGAAAATTCCTTGGAATTTCTTTTATTTTGTTTCTTCCTCTGAACTACAGAAGTGTTAGTAATAGTTCAATTAGTTTTTTGTAGGTTCAAATTACAAAATGTATATAAACTAGTTAAAATCTGGCAAATGTCACTCAACTATATGAGGCAAACATGAGCTTCTGTCAGGAATTTTGGGAGTATTAATCCAGCAGTTGTTTATGTGAAAATCTAGAAAGAGGAGTGATTTTTGGAAGAAAATTGAGTTTATAACTGTAAAACCATGAAGATTTGTGTTATATGGTTCTTAAAAAGAGTGGCAGGAAAATGAAAATGAAACATATTTAGACATGTGAGAACTAGAAAGTCCGTTAATCCATTTTCAGAATACAGTATTTAGCTGTAAATGTAAAATTGGGATGTAAGCAAAGCAGCATGATGGGAGAGGAGAGTGGAAAGCTACAAGCAGTTAGCACCAGAACATGACAGATTCACAGCCCGTGACAAACAGGAGGTGAGGGGGAAGGGTCTGACTACCCAATAAAGATAAACGACACATGTGCGCAAATGCACTAACTCCAACAAAGTATCCAGTATCCCCATCACAAGCAAAGACAGGTATATTTCTTTAAATTATCCAGTGGAAGACAATAAAACCTAGATGACTTTCAGGAAGACCTTACATGCCATAGTACTCAGCCAATGAGGAACCGGGGGAGGGTCCTTGCTCAGTAGGAAATAAAATCCTGATTATAAGGGCTGTGGGTGTGCCTGTTCACTCAGATACTGGATATTTCAGGACCATCATTAAGAGGATGCTGAACCAGTTAAAAATAAAAGAAAAAGACCTACATTCTCTGTGCCTTTTGTCTCCCAGTCCATTTTTGGGGTTTGAACAGGTGAATATGTTTCTTAGATATTATTTAAGTGCAACTTTAGAGATTGCATCATGAAGGAAAATGAAGGAAATATAGCACACTCTGCTTTTTATTGTCTTCAACATAGTTTTTGTTTCAGTTTCAAATGACTTTTTCTTGCTTAAATACAGATTGTCTTTTAATTAGAAAGACGTTGATATTTCAGAATATTTTTGGTTTACCTGTGACTTAGCAAATTGGTAAAGGAAATAGACTTTTCAGCAGGGGCACTGATTCTCCATAATCATATAATGACTCCAGTTATGAGAGAACTTTGAAATTAGATTCAATTGTATCTACAATCAGTTGTATTATATAAGGGTTTAATAAAGACTGTCATCCAAAATAATCATGATAAACTCATGAAATGAAAATCATATTTGAGATCCCAAGACATACTTTTTTTAGATTGGTGCATGTTTTACTAACTATTAACCTTATGTCATTTGGCTCTTAGCCACCAAGTGTCACAGATTCTGATAACCTGAATAAGGTAATTGAAATGTTTCTGCTGTCCCTTTGCTGTCAAGTTTAAAATCCCCAGATGTTTAAAAGAAATGATCTTGATGCCAAAAGAGTGACAGGTTCTCAAAATAGGATTGAGATAGGCAATTTCTTATATTCAAAGTGTCTTAAAAGCCAGGGTTTACCGGAATGAAGTGAATCTTGAGCTGAGTCAGGACTATACTTAGATATAAAGCCAATGATTTATGATTGGTATAGTTGAGGAGTAATGTGGAATAATACAATTCACAAATTAACTGCAGAGTCAGAAAGAATATTATTTACAGCCAGAAACTAAATTGTAACCAGGCAAGAAAGAATGCTGAAAGTTGCATGTATGATTAGTATGAGTAGTAAGATAACCCAGCTGCCAGTGGTAGGAAGAATTTCAGGACAGTCCCTAAGCTCTTGAGTTTTTCCTGCACATGATCCTCTCCATTTGAGTGTAAGCTGGACCTGTGAACAAAGTAGGTTGTTACTTCCCTGACTCATGTTTTATGGCAAAAGCAAAAGCAGTTTTGCAGATATTAATAAGTGCAATAATCAGTTGACATTAGAAATTATCCTGACCTAGTTGTATAGACCTTTAAAAAAACTATAGGAGCAGATGCTATTCCAGAAGTGGCCATAAAGAGGCAAACTTTGATGTTATGGAGATGATCAAGTGACAGAGAACAGAAGGGAGGCTCTAGTAGTGTGAACCAGAGGCCTCCAACTCTAAGGGGCTGAATTCTGGTGTAAATCTGAAGAATCTGAAGGACCTTAGAAGACCCCAGGCTGTGAATAAGAGCATAGCCCAGCCAACACGTTGATTTCAGACATCTGAAACCCTGATCAGAGAAGCAATATCGTGCCTGGATTTCTTTCTTTTTTTTAATGAGAAATTTATTTTTTGAACAATCATACAAGTTTTTAACAAAATAATATAAAATGTATATAGATTCTGGAGATTAGATTTACCTCCAAGAGTGCCCCACCCAATTACCCACCCTTATCCCTCCCTCCCTTCCCCTTCCCACAATATCTCTAAAAAAGTATTAGGTTGTATAACAATACACCTTATCTGGATTTAACACATGATAATAGACCACGTTTCTCAATGGCCAGGGTCTAGTTCCAGCCTCCACAGATGAGTGGAGACATTTCACTCTTGGTTCTCTGGGTTAAGCTGATTTTACTCAGCATAATTTCTTCCATAGCCACCCATTTATCTTCAAAGGCTGCAATATCATTGTTTCTAATTGCTGTACCACAGTTTTTGGATCTGTTCATCTACTGAGGGACATTGGATTTCTGACAGTAAGTATGTGATGAAAAATTTTTGTTATTTTAAGCTATTTATCTTTTTTTAAGAATTTTAACATAACAATAGGCACTAATATACCACCCATACATATACATCTTTGTACCTAATAAGTTTGTGGCAGGGACAAAGAAAGAGTTCAGGGAAATAAATTAAATCATTTCAAAGTTGAAGTTTAAATATATTGGGTATATCTACCAAAGTTTCTAGACCAGTGGTGAAAAGCAAATTATGAGAATATACTGTATTACCCATATGAAAAAAGTTTTATATATATATATATATATATATATAAAAACATATACATGTGTGTAATATTTTAATGATATGATAATTATGAAGCTGTATTTAATGACCAAGGCAGATAGAGCAGTGGTTCAGGACCTGTTGAAAACCAGCTGATATCCATTTTTCCCATTATTGTAAACCCTGACTTTTATGCACTTTAGAGAAAAGATTGACTGAGTAATGTTAAAAGAATTAGTCCTTTTTGTACCTCGTGTCCCAAAGGTGCACTCTAAAAAAGTTGAAGCTAGAGAGCTGGGTGAGTGACATCAGAGCAGACCGAATACTGTGATGACTAATGACAGTGTCATTAAACTGAGGGAAAGGGCTGAGCAGTGGCTGGAAGAAGACCGGTAGCATTCTGGAGCAGGTTTCAAACTCTTTGTAGTGGAAGCTGCAGCAGAGAGCAATCACTAATGACCAGCAGGGTTAGGTGGCATTTCTGGCAGAGCAACCAGCAGTTACTTGGAGGTTAATGGCAGTCAGAAAACAGTAGCTTCAGCACCAGGCCAGAGCCAAGTAGAAGCAGCATTCTGATTTCAACCCTGGGTGCATGTAATATACCTATCACAAATGTGAATTAATAGGGGCTGAGATTGGACCATTTCACTAGGGAGGGCTCTCAGATTGTCAAGTTTGAGTTTGGATTTTTAAGGTGACATTTGTTACCTGCTCTCTTTTCAGTGCAGAAGCAATGGGTTCTGCTAGCTTCAAAATAACTGCATATAGCTCATTGCTTATACTGAATATGATTTAAAGCATCCCAAAAATGGATGCTGCAACTGTTAGGATCCAGGAAGTCATCAGACTGTTTTTATTCTCTTCAGATTGTCCCAGCTTCAAAAGAATAATTCTACTACCATCTTTTTATGCTCACATCTCATGCTGATTCAGACTCTGCCCACTTCCAAGGGACTTTAAGGTTTCTTTATTCATTTCATGTTACTCCATGTCTTTTGGTATTTCTTGTTCAGCCTTTTCTGCTTTCCATTTAAATTGAGAGCCTTTCCTGCTGTCTCCTATGTTGGCTTCTTTCTGACCTCTCTTCAGGATTCCCATCTTGATATTCCTCTCAGATAACACAGCTTCTAAGCCCCAAGCTGAGAAGATCTCAGGATTTACTACTTATCCTAGACTCAGTGCTCAGTCAAGTTGCTAGTTAATAATGTATAGAGATTGCTTAGAAGCATTTCTGGCACCGCTGTATTTTAGGCCTACTCTCATTTCTTTTTATTAAAAATAATCAACTAATAATCATTTTCAACTACATTGGAATGAAGGTTTATCATGACATGTATTCTTATCTGTGCATTTCTATATTTTAAATCCAGGTCTTCTGTAATGACTAATATGTTAATCAAACCTTTTCTTTATTGGTTTTCCTGTCTTATTTTTAATTTATAGTAATTTCCTATACTACATATATACACTCGAGTGTATGAATATACCCTATAGTATATATACACATTTTCTCAATTTTAACAAAGCTTTTACTTATAAACTCATTGATAATTGTATTTCTAACAAGAATAAATGTAAGAAAGAATTTAAATACTTCTAATCAGAAGTGCTTTATACTTTGTATTCCATTTAAGTTGAAAAATGGGTAGCTACCCTGCTTTAGGAAATTTTGCTCACCTAAGCACTGTCATTTCTCATGTTTGGTAATGCTTCTTCTATAATTCTGACTTTCAGTATTCTAAGGTGCAATGCTCAGGTAAACCCCTGGCTGCCTATGTGGAAGTGACAAGACTTGGTTGTTAAGAGGGCAGACTGTGGAGTGTTATTGTCCAGGTTCAGACTTGCCAACAGTATGGGCACATGGTAAAACCCCATTCCCTACCTCTTAGGGTCTTTACTTGTAAAATGAGAAATGATAATAGAGTAGTTGTGAGGTGGATTAAATTAGTCAATTCATGTAATATTCTTAGAATAGTGCCTGGCATAATGTTTGATAAACATTAGCAATCAAAATTGATAAATGTATTTATATTAAATTAGTCAGTATTGGTATGTGGTATTTAAATTGCATAATAAATTATAAAGTTTTACTTTTGTCCATAGTTTAATGCTAAATTTTCAGACTATATGTTATGGAAGTACCTCAAATTATAATTTTTATTTTCCAAATTGTTTAATACTTTTTGAGAAATTATCATTTATTTGTATAATTATAATAGCTCAAAATATGCTGTACTTTGGTTTTTAACATCAGAAAAATGGAAGAAGATGCTGCTTCATTTGATGTTACTTCCAGCAAATAATACATGAGAGGAAATAACTATTAAGATGCCCAAATGCTCAGCTGAACACTTGATTTCAAATAACTCTGAACATGTGAATATTTTTCCAAGTAATGAACAGAAATTTGTATTCTTGCAACTTTTGCCCATGCTCACAAATTTCTGTGGTCACATAAAGTAGGACTGAACCTAAAACATATATGAGAGATGTGAAAGGCCTAACTCTTCTTTTCTTCTTCAAAGAAAACTCTTATATTTAAACTTCAAAAGCCCCAAACTGGGGCTGGAGCGGTGGCTCGTCAATTATGGTGCTTGTCTGGCATGTACTGGAACGTGAGTTCAAACCCCAGCATTATGTACACAACAAAGTGTCGAAGCAATGAAGGCCGCATGCAAAACTAAATAAAATTGATTCTGTCTTTCTCTCTCTCACTGTCCCTCTCTCTTTAAAAAAAATAAAAAATCTCAAACCTGTTTCCCCAAAGTATTCATTCTGTCTTGTCCTGAATTTGTGATAAAATTAGGATCATATTTTCTGATCTTTTGTATCATAAAATCAAGTTAGCTAATTGTATTTCATCCCAGTAATTTGGAAGAACACTGTATACTTTTCAGCATAATAATAGTTTTCAAATTGAATATAAAATACTTCAAGTCTTTACTTCTTGGGAGAAATATATATCATACTTTGAATTTAATTATGTGAAATCATAAAATATGCAGATTATAAGATTTCAACATACTGTCTGTTAAAATAAGGTCCTTTTGCCTTCAAAAGCCATGAATTCATTCGAAATGAAAAAAAATCATGCTAAGTG
Source organism: Aplodontia rufa (assembly GCA_004027875.1). Taxonomy (NCBI): domain Eukaryota; kingdom Metazoa; phylum Chordata; class Mammalia; order Rodentia; family Aplodontiidae; genus Aplodontia; species Aplodontia rufa. The sequence continues at coordinate 62,993 of PVKS010006052.1, forward strand.
AAACAAGCAAAACTCAGAGCTTAAGGGTCGAATGTTTTCTTTCACATGTGGAAACTAGAGTAAAACCTAAGATAGAATGAAAGTTAGTAAGTTTATTTTATTGACCCACCAAATTGGAAGTAATATATAAGCAGTGGGAACTATAGCTATAAATGGGTGGGGCAGAAAGGAGGGAGGTGATAGAGGAAAGAGAGATTTTCAATATTGTAGTATATACTTGACTCCCATGAGACACCCAAATATACCCAGGCAGGCACACAGATCTTGGAATTTCAATTATTGGAATACAGGTATTTGGTCATTTATATCTGTGACATGGGGGAATTGCAGAGAAGACCTGAGATCATGCATTGGAGGAAGGTGGGGAGATCCTGGACAAGGATCACGTTTGAGTTACTCTGTAAACACATATGCATGCATGAATGTGAAGCAATGAATCCCTTCATTATGTAAGATGATGTTAAACCAATAAAAATAAAATTCTTAAAAAGTTTCAAATCTAATTTTATTTTTCAAGTAAGTATATTGATTGGTCCTCATGTAGGTTTAGGATCCTGAGGAAAACACTAATTTAAGAAAACTTTCGTGTTTAAAGAATGAGTATTTTTATTTTAATTTTTAATTGACATATTTGTATTTATGTATGCAATACAGTGTATATTCAATGTGTAATGAACAAACCAGGGTAGTTAGCATTTTTGTATTCTCAGATATTATTCTAATGTGCTGGGAATTCTTCAAAAATTTCTCCTCTAGTTAACTTTGAAATTTATAATAAATTGTTGTAGATTGTAGTTACCCTATTGTGTACAATAACATTAGAGCTTCTTCCCTTCCAAAAGAAGTATCCATTATCCAACTTTTTAGTATCACCAGTACCTTCTACCATTTCTGTGTTGATCTATATTTTCTCTATTATTTCTGTGATTAACATTTTTAGGTTGTTCTACAAATGAGAACATGCAGTATGTATCTTTCTGTGTCTTGCTTATTTCACTAATATCCTCCAGTTCCATCTATATTATTGCAAATGATGGAATTTCATCCTTTTGAGGCTGAATAATATTCCATTGTGTTTGTATCATTTTTATTCACTTACTTAATGGGATATGCAATTTAGAGCACATTACAGAAGAGTGTAAATTATTAAGCACAAGAAATATTATTTCCAGTAGCCCAAAAGTTAAAATGTATTAAAAGAAAAATGCCATTAATTTAGAAATTAATAAACCAATGATATAAGGAAATTGCATGGTCTAGACAGTAATAAGATTAATGGATTCAACCTCAGTAATTTTGCCTTTTTGCACCTTTATCTTAATATTTTTCAACTTTGTAAAATAAAACTGCTGGACTACATGGCCTGCCATGTTATTTCCTGTCTTAACCTGTGTGATTCTAAAATAGATATCTCTAATTAGGTTTGATTTGTAGAATTTGGAAATTAAGGTGATATTTAACATTGAAAAATAGCTTCAGAATATGCATGTTGATGTGATCAGGACATAAGTAGAAAAAGGTCCTGACTTGTGATAGTTTGATTTAGGATTTTTCAACTTTACAATGGTGTAAAACAAATTCACATTCAATAGAAACTGTATTTCAGAATTTTATGTCTTCTTGGGCTAGCAACACTACGATGTTGTGTTGCGATGCTGGGCAGCAACAGCAAGATGCAGCTCCCAGTCAACAACATGATCACATGAATAAACAACCGATCCTCTGAAGTGACCATGTTGCTAAGCTGTGATGTTTGCTAGGCTAAGTATATTAAATCCAAGGGCTGGAGCGGTGGCTAGTCAGTTACGGTGCTTGTCTGGCATGTACTGGAACGTGAGTTCAAACCCCAGCACCACTTACACAATGAAGTGTCCAAGCAATGAAAAGTCCTTGAAAAACTAAATAAAATTGATTCTGTCTTTCTCTCTCTCTCTCTCACTGTCCGTCTCTCTTAAAAAAAAAAAAAAAAAAGAAAAGTATATTAAATCCATTGTCAATTTACTATATTGAGGATACAATGAGGTTACTCTCTGTAGGTTGAAAGCATCTTTATTCTCTCTGGTTAGGTCTCAAAGTGATAATGGCATGATGTTACTTTCAGACCACTCAGGGCTGAACCACTCTATAAAGATAGGTGCATTTATTGTCTTCATTCTCTGCAGAGAGTTAGTGACTAATTTGAATTATTTCTCTTAATATTTGATTAAGTGTTTAAATATAGCTTAAGTTACTCTGAGATTTTGGAAGTCTACATTCATTGTCTGCCATTCCAAAAATAATCCTTCTTCACAGTGAAAAGTAGAGTAAACTCTTCTAAAAGCACACATGCTCTGTTTTGATGCAGTGACTTTCTGATTCTATAGTGTTTAAAGATCTCAGGGTAGGTTTGTAGAAATCCAAGATTAATATAATTTTTAATATCTATTATTCACTCCAAAGTGGCTCTGAGATTCAATATGGTGTGTGAGGCTCCAGAACTGACATTTTAAGTAAGCACTCTATGTGATTCTAATTTAGAGTCCCCATAATTTGAAAAAAACCACAGTTAACTTTCCTAGATCAAGTGATTCCAAGTTCTCTGACTAAAAGCTATTGTATTAGAATGTTAGTACCTATGCAAATCACAGATCTTTCTGGAGAAAAGTAAAAAAAGTTAAAAAATAAGTCTTTTTACCCATGATTGAATTGTTCCTTTCACCCGATTTCTAAGTAGTAGCATTTGTGTGTTTGACCTGAAATTCAATTTGAAAAATTGCTTAATTACTTAAATTATCCTATTTACACCCAGTAAAACAAGGTATTCTAGAGAGTACTAAACTCTCATGTTTCTTTAAAATATTTAGCAATACTTTTCATTTTGACTACAAAATTCACACATTATTAAAATCATATATACCTACTGACAGTTGCTTTTACTCATCATCCCTGACAAATAATTGACAACTTTGCAACTGCCTACCTTTCAAAAACAGATCCAGACATGGGTCTGATGGATATAATCGTAAAAAGTCCACATTCACACTGGGAATGCAATGTTGGGGATAATAGGTCAGCTAAATAATTTTATGCTGTGTGTTCAGGTTAAAACAGATTTTTCATAAGTCTCCCTTAGGTCCCCAAATAAGAAAAGGTCATCACTTTTTTATTTTGCTTTGCATAAAGCCCATGGTGAGTCTCTTCAAATAAAATCAATAAGTAATTGTGACAGGATGTCACAGGTCATTAGGAATCTCATTCTAAAATTCTTCCCCAGGCATTTTCTTCTCTATACTTTTTTTTTTTTTTTTTTTTTTTTTTACCCAGTGGGTAGGAAGGTGTCCCATTTATTCTCCAGTCTCTGCAGTCCTCTAGGGTTTGAATTTAATTGGGGATTATTCACAATAAAAGGTAAAAAAATAAGGTTTTTATTAGCACAATCATGAATATTTCCTATAAGGATGAAGTTATGAGGCAGTGCATTGAATATCCAAACCTTTCGGAAGACTTTCAGGTGTTGGAGATGGAGTTTACATTTAAAATGTTTTTGATTAAGGTCTTTTAGCAAATAGAAATATGTAACAGATTTTCTTTTAAAAAATTAACTATGGGAGTAGAGAGAGCAGTGGTTTAGAGGTTTTGTATGTGAAAATGTATAGCTAGTTTACTGTGCAATGGTTGAAATCAATAAATTCCTTTTGAGCTAATGTATCTACCTGTGAAATGGTCCACTGAGTTCACAAAATTAAATTCCCTAGCATGAAATTGCTACTCATTGGCAATGATTCTGCCTTACTATCCACTTTCTTTGCCAATTATTTGTATTAAAATTGCACTCATTTTGAGCCAATTGACCTTTGATTTTATGTTGATGAGTTATTATGCAAATTTCAACTTTGATGTTGCTTCTTATTCACAGGGAGAATTTTTGTTCAGCCACTAGATTCCTGTTTCTGATTTAATACCTGAATTGGTTCCTTGATTTTTACCTTAGAACTAATATCTTTTTAAATTTTAGATTGTTTTTAAAATGATGTTTAAAATTCAATAGTTACAAAATGGCTTCTAACTTATTAATTGAACAAATGTTAAAACAATGCTATAAAGTTGAAGAAAAAATACTATGAAAGACTAAATATTATGCCTGTCCTTGAAAAAGGAAAACATGGGGGCATACTATTATCTATAAGAGGTTGATTGTATTTGCAGTATTATGATGTATTGCATAAAATTCATTTTTTGTGTGTATTGCATGTATTATGTGTGGTAGAAATTGTCTTCTTTTTTACAAATAGAATAAATTGTTTTACCTGTACCTGTAAATGTTTTATAGATCCTCTGAATCATGTAAAGTATCGTGTTTACCTCTTGATAGTAACTACTAGACATTTTAGAAGCAAAGTTAAGATCATTCTGTGGTTCTCTAGAAGATATTTGTTGATATCTACAGGTACAATGTAATGACAAAAATTTCTCTGTCTTTTTGGGATACATAAGGAAAAATCCATCAGAATAGACTTTACCTTATGTCTACCTACTTTCACAGATTCCACAATGTATACTTTTTCATGTTTCATTATTTTGAAATAAAGATATGTCTTACAATTTCATTAAAGTTTAATATTTCCTTTTCTTTCCCCTAGAGGATTTATAATATTGTCATCTTAGGGATACTTATCTAGATTGAAAAGAACAGTTATTGCAAACTCAAAATGCCTAGCTAGATTTAGAATTAATTCCCAGACTATTGTGGATATTCACATAACTCCAAAACATGGCACAATTCCTGGTTATACATGGAACATAATAATTGTTTTAATTTGTATTTATTTAAATGAACTTTCCAGAATAGTATCTGCCCTAACTTTTCCATTCTTTCCTCCTTTCTTCTCTCTGCTATCTGTCCCTCCATGGGTCCCTTCCTCTGTTCTCCATTGATTTATTTCACAATATTTAATGAGTATTTTTATGGTTTGAAAAAATATAAGTTTAAACTTGATGTTTTCCTTGATTTCAAGTAACTTATCCCTGATTTGCAAGTGGGTAGGAGAACAAAAGTTTCTGGTGTTGTAATGGTTTGCAGGAGTGTGCAGAAGGGAGGTACACACTTTGTCAGAATAGGGTTGGAATGGGAGTGACTTGGTGATCTGTCTCTCAAAAAATTAAGAATTCTCCAGGTGAAAAATGACATGACCTGACTCTGAAAAGGGAATACCTTGTGAGAGTAGAGAATTTATAAAAAAAAAAACCTTTCATATGGGTTAAACTGACTGAACCAAGAATGTAAATCTGTAATACTGGCAGATGAGACTAAAGAAGTAGGAAAACCAGATTGTTAAGGGCCTTGTACATCTAAACCCAATGTCACCTATATTTTCTCCTATATCCTAGGGATTTTGTTTTTAGTGTTTGCATTTTACCTTTAAGTCTTTAGTCTATTTTTGAGTTTGTTTTTGTGAAAGTTACAAGGTTTGAATTTACATTCATTTTTATGCTTATGGATATCTGGCTGTTTTAGCACCATTTCTTGAAAAAACATCTTTCTCCACTGAACTACTTTTGCTCCTTTGTCAAAGATCAGTTGATGGTGCTTGTGTGGTTCTGTTTCTGCCAAAACCACACTGTCTTACTGTCATAATTTCTTTCATCAGAGATGTGTTGTTTTCCTCTATTATATCCTATACATATTTTGTTAGATTTTTACCTGTTTCACTTTATCTAGTATTAATGTAAATGGTATTATATTTTAAACTAAATATTGGTACTGGTATATAGAAAGCAATTGGCTTTCATATAGAAGTCTTATATTACACAACCTTCCCATAGTCACTTATTCTGGGAGGTTTTTTTTTTTTTTTTTTTTTTTTTTTTTTTTTTTTTTTTTTTTTTTTTTTTTTTTTTTTTTTTTTTTTTTTTTTTTTTTTTTTTTTATTTAATTTTTTTTTTTTTTTTTTTTTTTGAAGTTTTTTTTTTTTTTTTTTTTTTGATTCTTTGGGATTTTCTACAAAGAAAATCATGTGATTTGGGAACAAAGACAGTTTTGTTTCTTCTATCCCAACTTGCATAACTTTTGTTTCCTTTTGTTATCTTTTTGCATTAAGGATTTTAGCAGGATGCTGATTAGGGATGTGTGAGGGTAAACATCCTTGCCTTGTTACTAATCCTATAGGTAAACATGTAGTTTCCACCATAATGTTTGATATTAGCTGCTGGCTTTTTGTAGACAGTCTTTATCAAATTGAGAAGCTTCCTTCTATTCCTAGGGTGTTGTGATAATTTTTTCATGGGTGGGTCTTGCAGTTTTTGAAATTATATATGTGCATGTATACATAGGAGCATATTATATTTCTTGTTTTATTTGTTGATGTGGTTAATGTTTGAATGTTAAACCAGTCTTGCATACTGGGAATAATTCCTACTTGGTTATGACACATCATTTTCTTTAATTTTTGGGGGGGATTTGCTTTGCTAATATTTTATTGAAAACTTATGTTTTTTAGTTATTCCCTAATCATAGTCAAGGCAAGAGATTTTAATTTAACAGTCAAGAGTATATAAATGATAGGAAGTGTCAGTGAGTGAAAAATAAAGTGTGGTATTTGAAATCAAGAAATGATAGTACACAAATTAATATTATTACTTGTTATTATAATTATTATACTGTTTATTATTGGTTATTTGTTTTATGCCAAAGAATATTCTAAGTGGGTTAAAAAGTATTCTTCAAAAAGACGATGCACTGCTGATTTTTTATTATGTTTATTGCAGTTTTACAGATGAGGAAAGTTTTAAATTCTAGTAAGTTAAATAATCTTCTCCAAACTGCATTTCATACCGAGATTTTCTTGTTAGAATTCAAGTCCTTAATCACCATGAAATATTAATGGTGGGGATCCTCTGTGGTAGCCTAAGAATGGAAGACTGGGGCCAGGACTTTGGGAAGGTCAATATATATAGGTCAGGAATGGAATACTATATTTGATAAAATAAAAAATTTAGAAGAAATATATGAGAAAATGGGGATTGGATTGTTTTACAATATATTCACAGTATATTTAGGAGACCTCAATTGATCCTAACATTATTATGTAAGATATAATGCTTCTTGTATTATATTATCAGACTATAATGCCCCTTATATCATGCTCTTTGAGGTCAGATGTTTTACCTTTCATGCACAAAAGCATTCATTCATGATTCAGATCATTTGTGCAAGATTTCATATTAGACTATGTCAGAGCAGGCTTGGCGTTTCTCATATTTTTCCTGTTTCCTATGAGGTAAACTTGATGGCTGTAGGAGAAATCAAGATAGTGAGAAATTAGCAGCAGGTGGCTAAGTCAACTTGATCAAAATATGGAAGGGTACTTTAGTGTCCTTTGGGAGGACACTCAACCATGTTTGAGCCACTTGTACTAACTTCTATGTATAGGATACTTAACTTTCCCACTTGTTGTAAAAGTATATAGTCAAAGTACCTGTAAAATATCAAATAAATGGATTATAGTAGATCAGAACAGTTTTCTCAGGTAAGATTTGAAAGACAAGAAAGCAATATGAGAGGGTTTACAATGTTGTTTTCTTCAAACCATCCGCACAGTGAAAGTAAAGCTGCTGCAGATTTTTAAAGCTGTGTTAAGTAAAGGAGAGGGTAGGAAACTCAATGTTCCTTTCACAGGCTTGTAATTACACCTCTAAAGATACTGTGCTAGTCAGCTACTTATCCATTTCTGCAGGGAATACTGCTTTCCTTTTAAAGAATATCAAGTAAATATTCAGAATTGCCTGCAGTATTATTGGGAAATTGGAGAATAAATGAGAAATTTTCTAATTCCCTGACTTCTCCAGGGATGGTTTGGTATCCACCTGATCTGAAGTATAAACTACTTTTAGCCTAGAATGTAGTTGGCTCTATGTCAGTAGAGAAAATCCTTTAAAATGATCTGATTCAATAGTGATTTCCTCTTCTAGGTTGGTCTAGGGTATTTGAACTAATCTAATCTTCTAAGTACTGTATAAAAACTCAAGCAAGTCAGCAACATGTCTATTAAAAACGAGTGAGGTGCAGTACCTTTTAATAAGAGTTCTGGGTATATAACATAAATGTAATGCTATAGCAACACTGTAATCCCATAATAATCCAAATTTGAAATTCCAAGAAAATGTGGGAAAACAAGACAGGTGCATATAGAACAGCAAAATAATAACTCGGTAATGAATTCAGTGCAAAAATATGGGGTTTGGTTATAAATCCAATTAGAGATGAGAGAAAGATAGAATCAGCATATTCTGGCATAGTGGGGAAAAGCCCCATGGAGACAGACATTGACTCTAAAGATTTGGACCCAGGATATGGTCCTCATATAGAGGATCTGTTTTTGTCTAGGACATCTCATTCCTTCTGTGTATGTTCTTGAGGCATATGTGTTGGGAGGGGTTAAATATGGGTGATGGATGGATGAATTGTTAGTTCAAGCTATATATTTTGTAGTTAGACCTAGTGAGTTGAAATCAGGAACCTGCCAGTTATTTGTATGTAACTTGAGAAATTATTTTACTTTCTCTGATTCTCATTTTTCTCTTATTTATAATGGGTGAAATATTTCCTCAAAGGAGCTTTGTGGATTAGATATGATCATGTAGTGTACTTATGCACTTAACATAGTACCTGTAAAACAGTAAACCATCCATAAATGAGAGTTTTAGTACTTGAGCTAAAAGGTACACTATTGTAATGGTTTGTATATATATTGTATATTTTCATAGCAATCTTCTTTTCATTATCATTCATATGAAAACCAAAACAACTATTATAAATGATCAAATAAAGGCAAATTATTAATTGTTGCTTTCCAAAGAGGTGACAGTGTTATCAGGCAAAAAAATAAAAGTTAATCAAATGTGAATTATTAAAAAGGAATCCTTCATTATCATGCTTCCTGCTTTTCTAGATTTGGTAGAGTTTGTACTGTTTCCCTATGTACTCATAGTAAGATGTTAGCTCCTTCAATAAGAAATAACATGCTAGGATACCTACCTAGTAGTGTATTTAAAAATAACTAGCTACTTTTATGTTTTTTTAATGCTACTTAGTTTCTTTGTTGTCTGATATTGATTTTTCATTCTACTTTTAAAGTAATTGCTTCTGGGCAAAATATTCTTAATGTTCCATATTTGCAAACAAGTTAAGAGATAGAACTTAAGAACTGCCAAAGGTAGCCAAAGTCTTTTATGTTTAAATATTGATTTGTTAGTTATGGAATCAAGTCCCTAAATTATAAGCACACATTTGAGGCCTTGGATATAGTCATATTCCTTCAGAAAAGGAATACTCTGGTGCCAAAATAGATATGAATAAAAATAGAATCATAAGAAGTATTATCTTGTTTTGTAATGTTATATATAAACTATGAAAAAATAATATTAAGATCCAGAAACATGGAAAAATCTAATTCTGGTATTTTAGAAAGTCAGTATTTATGAAATGTTTTCAGATTCTTCTTGACATAGCTCTGAGAAACTATAATTGTTATCATCCCTAGGAAGATGCTACTCATTTAAAAATTACAATTTCTATATAATACATTTATAAAATCTAAAGCAGCATAGTAAGTATGTACAATAGAAAAGAAATATAAAATATATATTTGTTTTTGTTCCAAGAGTTTATCATGGAGAAATATTAAGGAAAAAGGTAAGAAATTTAGAAATTAGAATAGGCAGTGTTATAGGCTTAATTATGTCTCCCCCAAATTCGTATGTTGGACTCCTGACCCCAGCACCTCAGAATTTGATAGTATCTAGAGATACCGACTTTAAAGAGATGATTAAATCAAAGCAACATTATTAGAGTAAGCCATAATCAAATATGACAATTGTTTTCATTATAAAGTCAAGATTAGGACACAAGCAACGCAGACTTTGGCAGCCACTCCGTAAGGATGCATCCTGAAGGCAGCCATCTTTGAGCCAGGAGGAGAGGAAGGAACCCACACCTGCAGACACCTTGGTCTTAGACTGCTAGGCTCCAGGGCCATGAGATAATACTGTTCTATTGCTTAAACAAGTCAGTATTTCGCTATAACATCCCTAGAACACTCAAGGGCAAGTTTCCAAGTATCATAAGATTCATGTTTTGTCTCTCGGAATCCTTAAGTAATGATAGTCCTCCTAACAGAGTCCTGCCTCTTTTGGAGTATTGGACAATTCATTTGTATGAAAGAGTCAAAGATTGTATCACCCAGATCATTATCATTTTCTGAAATATCTTCCAGAGCAATACGATTTTCTAAAACTTCTAGAAAAATATAATTAAATAAATAATGATATTTTGAATATTTCTATATTATACAATCTCAAGATATAAAAATAGGACCATTGCTGCACCTAAAGAGTGTGTAATACCATAAGGGAAGTAAATTCTAAATATGAATAGCTATCAGTGAAAATATGCTCAGGGACATAAGACAAGTCTACGTATTTATATAAAATTTTGAGGAGAGGAAAAAACCAAATCATTTGCAATATCTGTTGCAGAGGGCAAATTATTTTTTTTGAGAGAAAAAATTTTTAAGAGAAAGAGGGAGAGAGGGAGAGAGAAAGGAAAGAGAATCAAGTTTATTTTTTCATCTGGCCTTTGTTTCTCCAGCATTTAGGTGTATATGTTGTGTTAGGGTTGAACCTGGGTCCTCACTCATGCAGGGTGAAAGTAAAGCTTCTGCAGATGTTTAAAGCTGTCCTAAGTAAAGGACAGGGTAAGGAACTCAGAATGTTCCTTTCACAAACTCATAATTACACCTCTAAAGATATTGTGCTAGTCAGCTACTTACCCATCTTCTTCAGGGATTACTGCTTTCCTTTCAGAAAATATCAAGTAAATTTTCAAAATAATTTTATCCTAATCACATTTAATGATTGCTTTTTGGTTAGGTTTTAAAGCTACCATTAGCTTGTAAGAAACTGAATAATAGGAGCATATGATTTTACAAATATTTTTGCCTTACACTGGGGTTAAGATCGATTTCATTCCATTGTTTGTTTAACTGAAGTCATGTTAAATGGAAAAAAAAGAGAAAAAAGAAAATCTTCTCTCAGATCTTTGACTTCTATTAAGCCAAATAATATCTTCCCCAACTACCACACCACATCCCCACCATTTGAAAAAATTTTAGTTCATATAATATTGTGAAAATTAAAAAAAATTTTGTGAAAATTTTTGCTTTAGACACTTTCCTCACATTATATATATAATATGCATATTATATTATAATATATTATATATGTGTATAATATGTGTAACTTCATGTTCCAAATTATCAATCAGTGTAGACCTTTCTTCTTTATTTTGTAGTGGCTGATTTTTATTGGTTTTCTTTATTAAATAATCTACAAAAAATTTGTAGTATGTAGCTGGTTTCTTTGTTTTGTTTATACACCAATAAACCAAAACAAAGACTGATTTAAGGATTATTATATATTTAATGGTAAAAGACTTTTCTTTAAGAGATTGAGTGTAAGAGCGAAGGAAAGAATCAACTTTATTTATTTAGTGTTTCTCTGACACTTAGTTGTGTAAGTGGGTTCAAACCTGGATCCTCTCGCAAGTTCTCCAATCCACTGGCAACTGAGCCAGCCCAGTAAAGGACATTTATAATTAAAATTTTAAAATAATTCTTACTAAATTTCAGCCAAACAACCAGTGGATGTTTTACTGATCATCTACTATATGGAAAGTTCTAATTATTGAACTGCTCAGATTTCTACTTTTTAGTTACCAAAATCCCTTCAAGTTGAAATAATTGTACTTTTTTTCCCACAAATTCTTCCACTTGCTCACTTCAGGAATATTTGGCATTCAAAGATACAAGATAAAAGAGAACAATAAAAATTTTTTGTGCTCTTAGTGAAAAAGGCTAGGTTCTGATTTATTCTCTATAATTGGAAAGGAAACCATTAAATAAAAGTGGTTTTGCATGCAGTCAGCATTCCTAATTGTTTTTTTCTTATAATAGACTTCTGTCTACTCAAATCATGGACAGTCTTTTAAGTTACTGTCAAAAGTTTTAGAAGCTCCATCACTGTAAGAAGTCCTGTACATGGGATGCAAATGAAAACTGAGGGCAATTCAAATGGTTCATGGAAAATAAAACTAACTTGCTACTTCCACACTTATGTAAGAAGTTGCCACATGTATTATACATATAACCTTTTTAGAGAATTTATGCCTTGTTTGAATTTAAGAGGGTATGTTTAATCAAATATTCAACACATTTTTCCCTCTGAAACTATTAAAATTATTTTGAAGTAATGCCATTGAAAACCAGTTTGCTTACTATGTACCATGTCAATATACTAGGGCTATGAAATAAAAAAGGATCAATCACACATAGCTCTGTATTGAAGAAGCTTATATATACTGAAATGAAAGGTTAAAGGAAATAGAACAGGCAATCAAATTCACAAATATTTTTTGTTTTCTTGTCAATGATCTTAAGACTTTCTTCAGAACTTCAGTTTCATTAATTTTAAAGTAGTAGTTATCAACTGGGTGAGATTTTATGCCCTGTTTGATGCAATGGTTTGGGCAATTGTCCTCCAAGGGTTCATTTATGAAAGGTATGGTCCCTAGCCCAGCAGTGCTATTGGAAGGGAATGGAATCTTTTCAGAGGTAGGTCCTAGCAGAAGTAAGTTAGTTCATTGGGGTGTGCCCATGGGAAGGATATTACAACCATGGCCCCTCATCTTCTGCTGTCATTTGCCTCCTGACTGCCCCAACGTAAGCATGAGAATCCCCCTCTCCCATCATAACGTACTGTCTCCCTAAACGTCTAAAAGCATAAAGCTAACTGACCATGGACTGAAATATCCAAAACCATGAGCCAAAGCACACTGTTCACTTTTTAAAGTTGATTACCTCAGGTATGTTGTTATAGATACATAAACCTGACATATTAGGCAATATCTTTAAACCCTGCTTAAAGAAAAAAGTAACTTGAGAGGACAGAAAATGGCATAGGTAGTTTGTGCTCAGTTGTTTCATGTAATTTGCTTTTACTGTCCTGTTATCCTCTTAAACAATTCATTTTCATAATTTAATCTAGCTTCCTTGTTTATAAGGTAAATATTTTGATTAGACCATCTGTCAAACTATAAATCTGGCCAAATAAATTATAATTTTTAGTGGAAAGATGTGATATGAAGAGATCACTTAATAAAGTTATTCAAATTATAATCATTTTTTGGTCATAGTTTTAGTGAAACACTCAATGTGGTTTTACCAGTGCAAAGATACAAATGTGATTCATATGCTATTTTTAATTAATGTTCAAGAATTGAAATAAGTTTGAAGATATAGAACTTAATATTCTTTATATGGAATATTACTAGAGTAAAATGATTCATTTTTTTAAGAAAGAAGGGACAGTGAGAGAGAGAAAGAGAAGCAATTTTTATTTAGTTTCTCATGAGACTTTCATTGCTCAGACACTTCATTGTGTACGTGGTGCTGGGGTTTGAACTCGCATACTCATGCATACCAGGCAAGTGCCATAACACTGAGCAACTGCTCCAGCCCCTGATTCATTAATTTTTTAAATAGTAGCAGAAATTGTCTAATATCGTTCAAACAAATGAAAGTTAATGTTATATTTTCAAAACAAATGAGTGTTTTAAAACAACTTCTGTATCAATTCAAAGTTCCTTTGAAGCCCCAAAGAAATATAACAATATTCATATTGCAAAATTCATTAGACCTTGATAATTGAAAATCTGAGTTCCAGCCAAAGTTTTTATTAGCCTTTTTTAGTTCTCTCCGTCACTGTTCTACAAATGCATGTTTGGAAGCCCTAGCTGGTGCTTGTGTTAACAGCTTTTAGGAACACTTTTTTGATTCAGTTTAGTTGTACATGTATAATGATAAGTAAAGACCATGCCTTGTAATATTTTTAGTTACTTAATAAATGCAATTATAGGATTTAAAATTAAAACCATTATTAAAATAATAGAGCTTAATGTTTTCCAAGTATTCTTAAATATTTGAATGGTTATTTACTAAAATGCTGTAGTAAAACTTCATGTCCCTGTCCCCTTTTGTGCTTGACATTTGTAGAATGATTTTATATTAATTTAATCATTAAAAGCTATTGACATTTCACAAATATTAAGCTTTCTGAGTCAATATCCTCATTCTAAAAACATTCATAATTTTCCTTTTTAAAAATTGTATTTATTTAATTTCTTATTGATAAGTAATAATCATATTTATGGGGTAGAATTGGGTAGTGTGATATATATTTACATTTAGGAGTAATTAATTCAAGTACTAATTAACATATCCATCACAAAACTCATAGAAGTAGAGTGTAGAATACTATTATCAAGCTTGGGGGTAGACACAGGAATGGGTACCTGTCTGAAGTTTACGAAGTTTCAATGAGATAGGAGGAATAATTTGTGGAAGTCTCCTATATAACATGGCTAATAATGTAATAATATTGCAGAATTGCTTAAAGAGTAGATTTTAAACATTCTTATAACAATTTTCCTTAAAAAATAAACTGCCAAGACACATACACATGACAAAAAATGAGAACCCTGAATTAATAAAAATACTATTCTTTCCCATGTGATTAGTACAACATTACAGAGTGTATATCTGAATACTTGTACTGAAAGCTAAAGGAAACAAAATATAGCTTATAATGAACTATCAATTGCCTTAATGGAAATTATGTCATCAGTGTAGTTTATCTTTCAGAGGTAAAATTAATGACTGTCTGTGAAAGAATAAAATTTTAGTATTGATAATTTGCTTTATCAAATTATAGATTGGCTATTATTTACTTGTAATGAAGTTCTATGCATAGTATTTCTGTCAGTTCTTTTTGGGAGATAATAGAATACAGCTAAAACTATGGAACTGGCTTATTTGTTAAGCACACAAAAATTTGTTAATGTCATAAAAGAAATTTAAAAAAATATTTAACACAAAATTATTCAAAACCATCAGGTCTTAGTTCTTACTATTACTTAAATTTTAATGTATAGTAAATCTTTTCATATACTTTCCATCAAGTATATTTTATGTTACTCCATTTACTCCCCAAACAGAAAAGACCCTGTCTATACTGTTAAATGCTACTAAGCCTAAGATGAGTGTAACTTGTCTCTCAATATACTCTCTTTTCCCTTGAGATATAACTTGTTGCAGTTGATAAAAAAAAAAAAGAAAGAAAGGATTCTCTGGCTGGCAAAACATGTGCAATTCACACTTATTACAAATAAAGCCCCTGGAGTTCCACATTTGGTGAAACAGCATGAAGAGCCCAGGGGATCTGCAAGCTAGTTAAACTGGTAAAGACAAACACACCATTGGAAAACAAAAAAATCTTTTGAAGTCTCTGCAAGTGGGACATCAAGCAAATGGAGAAGCATTATTTAAGATGGCTGCTAAATCTCTGTAAGAGCTGGGAGACTATGTGGCATTTGAACCAGACCCATCATCATCCTCCCTCTCCCTACTCTGTGAGATGGAAACTGCATTCTGCCTTGGTATAGCACATGCAGGTACACTCTCCCTCAGGCTCTCAATCAGAGGGCTGTCCTTCTGGAAAGGGCATGATTTCTCATCCTGAATGTCTCATCCTGCCCCCAGTTGCCATACAAATGATCAATATACATATCCTTGGCTTCATATGCCTGATTTTCCTTATCAGGGAAATATAAATAAAATTCACAGTGAGATACTACTTTATAGCCACTAAGGCAGAATCAAAAATTCAGAAAGACAGGAGTGTTGCTATGCATGTGGAGAAACTGGACCATTTGCTAACACTTTGGAAAATAGTCTGGAAGTTCCTCAAATGGTTAAACATAGAAAGACTGTATGTCCCAGCAGATTTACTCCTACATAAAAACCTAAGAGAAATAAAATCTTACGTCTACACCAACACTTGTCAACAAGTTTTTATAACAGCACTACTTGTGATAACCAAAAGGTAGAAACTACCCAATGTCCATAGTTGATGAGTGAATAATCAAAGCAATATATACCCATACAATGAAATATTACTCAGCCCGAAAAATGAATAAATTTACTTATGTATACTATAACTTAGATGACCTTTGAGTTTTGTTTTACCTGAACAAAGCTAATAACCAAAGACCGTATGTTATATGATTCCATTTTTATGAAATGTCCTGTATAATCAAATTTATAGAGACAGAAATCAGATTAGGAGGGGCTTAGGAATGGAGTAGGGTGAGGAAATATGTGAAACGGGGGAAGGATGATAACAGAATGGTGTGGTTTTTCTTTGTGAGGTGATGAAAATATTCCAAAATGGACAGTTATGATGGCTGTACCATCTGCGAATATGCTAAAAACATCTAAATTGTTTATTTGAATAAATTTATGACATATGAATCATATCTCAATAAAGCTGCTATATGAAACTATCATAGTAAAGCCCCCTCCTCACACCTGTGTACTTCAACTAACACAGGATTTTTACTCAAAAGTTGGTCCAAAGGTTACCCAATTTTACACAGAATCAACATTATTTAGCGGAAGTTAGTATGCACTTTATCTCTAAATGTCCTATTAAAAGTGGTCACGACCGTGAGGTGATTTGTAGGTTTAAATATTTATAACTGGTGAATTTAAGCTGGATTATTTTTAAGTGGAAGTAAACAGTATGGCATCATTTCAGTAATCACCACTAAATTTTGAATTTTTCTGGATGAAGAGAAGCCAGAGGATGCTGGAGCCCCAGAGTATACATGCTCCTTTGCTTTACTATAAAACAAGCAAGAACTGGGGTCGCATGTATTTCAGGTATGAGTAAAAGTTATTAATGAAAAGTAACTGGCTATTTCCCTTTGTTTTATTCCTGATTAAAGCTCAGTGCTTTTTTTTTTTTTTTTAGCTTGCCACTAGAAAAGAGCAGAGTGTACTTTCTGGTGCCCATTAAATCAGATTCTATATCTCACAAACTAGTAAAAACTCTATCTCAGGAAGAATCTATAAAACCTTTCAAACCACCTGCTGTCCTAAATATATTAACACTTACAGCATCATATATATTGTTTTTGTGATGTGTTAAAAGCTAGGTTGCTATTGGTAAATCTACTAAGAAAACAATCTAGTCGAAAGTGGTTTTAAAAGCCCATTTGTACAGACCCCTGTCAATACCAATGCATTAGGTTTAATGTGGCTTAGCAACCAACTATTGTTTGATTACAAGCAGGTTTGTTTAACTGCCAATACAAGTTTTGTCAATAAATAATGAGAAATACTTTTTTTATATTTTGTTTCTACTCTTTTTTCAAAATGAATATATTTATATTATATTATATTTATTTACTTCTTTTTGAATCAGTGTAATGGCATCAGAATTGAGTGTTAAATCTGGTTACTTCTTTATTTCTTAGTAAGGTTTCACCATTATTTCATTGACCCCATATATCACCTATACTAGACCAGGAAGTAACATTGAAAAAAGGACACAGTGCCTATAAAGCTATTTAGCCATGAATAAGCAGCCTGGAAGCTAGAAAGCGGTAGGGGACAGGTTGGAAGCAATTGTAATAGTAATGGCCATAGGAACTGTATAATTAATCGCAGTGTCAAGGGCAAATATCTGTAGACATTATGACAATGGAGAGTTGCTGTCCCTGATGCTTCGCACTGCCTGAATAAATAGGGCTGTTAACTGGAGCTTTGGGGAGGGTCCATTGCTGTGCTGAGGTCTGCCTGGCTGGGCTTTAACATGCAATGCATTGAGAGTGTTACATCAGAAAGAGGAACTCATTTGCTGAAATCCACCTCCTGATGACACATGCAACCAAAATGGCTCCTGACACCCTACTCAGCATCCTCACCTTGAGGTCAT
>PVKS010006053.1:6006-81008 GCA_004027875.1 Aplodontia rufa
CCTCCTTCCCTCCTTCCACTGCAGAGACAAGGCTTGTGGGTTCCTCAATGTGCTTCTTGTCTGACATCACTCTCTAACTGATCCACAGGGCTCGCAAGTTGAACACTGCAGACTTGAATTTGTTGGTCCATGTATGCCTGCCCTGTACAGCAGATAGTAGGGCTATTTCTTTCTATTGATTTCTGAGTTATCAAAATAATGTTAATTATCTATTCTAACATGGTGCTAAAAAATGCCCATCATGCAGGCTGGCTCCTTAGATTCATAAAGCCTCTTTCTACGCTCACTCACCTGTCTTCGTCACTTTGTGTTCTGCTGGCTGGCTCTCTTCCTATGTTCCCAATGCAGTCACATTGCGTGCTGCCCTTGGCTATTGCTGGTTTGGTACTGGTTTGGTTTGTAGAGAAATATCCAGCTTTTCCCTAATTCCCACCAAATGCCTCTCCCTGCTTACCACGGTGCCTCAATCTATCTGACATAAAGAAGCTCTGAATATTTTAAAATGAATAATAAATAAGCACATGAATAAATGAATACCAAATGTCACCTACAGACTTGATTACACTAGTCCGTAGTAAACATTCCATCTCCAAAAGGAAGCCTATCTTTTTAGTATCCCAGACCATGACCCTGAATAAATAATTTCTTCCCATCAAAATCATCTACCTAATCTAGCTGTTCATTTCCTTAGTTCCCCTTCTCTCCTAAAGCCATGGTTGAACAGAAGAGTGGCAAACACTATCCGGCCCTCTAAGTTCTTCAGTTTTCCTATCAAACTTCATTTTCTTTAGAACAATTCTGTTTTAATCTGTTTCCATGAGTTGCTGTGTATGAACTGGAGGCCAACAGAAATAGAAAGTGACTGGTGGTCATAACTAGTTCATAGATTTCGGCCGAGCAGGTACTCACATTCCTGGTAAATACAAGTCTCTTGGAGGGAAGTAGCAGGCACAACACAGCAATTCTTCCTACTGATAGTGACCACACATTCTTTTCCTTCCTTCCTTCCTTTTTTCCAATACTGGGAATTGAACCCAGGGTGGTTATCGCACTGAGGTACATCTGGAGAACTTTTTTTTTTTTTTTAAGTCTGAGACAGTTTCACCAAGTTCTCCAGACTGGCCTTGAACTTGTGATCCTCCTGCCTGAGCCTCCAAACTCCAAATTATAGTTATGCACCATCACACCTAGCGACAATAGCATTCTTGCTTCCATCTGCCAACACCTGAGAAGGACCCTCTCTGTTATCAGAAGCAACACTGTGTCCACTGCCTGAGAAGCAGAGCGCCAGCATGTAGTATGCCCCTTCGGTGAGCATGTATTGTTTCTCCATCATTTTTATGACCTTCCTATCAGTCCCTCTTGGACTTCATTCCTTTTCACCCTAGCAGAATTCTTTTGTTTTCTAATTGCTTCCAATCCATTTGGTTCCAATTTTTGCTTAACATTTTGCTTAACATAATGAAGAAAAGTGTTCTTCCAACTTTTTTCTACTTTAAACTAAAGAAAAGGTGAGCCTGTTAGATACAGGTATGTAATGAGCATGCAAGGAAGATAAATGTATTCTTCATATCTCCTGGGATTCCAATTTCATCTGACTCTAAAAGAATTGAGTCCATTTCAGGTTCCCATGAAAACTCTTGGCTTTAGAAAGTGCCTCGTTTCATGCCTGTTAGTAGCATACCTGGGAAATGTACTTTTAAAAACTGCTTAGCTCCTGGCAGGCTAAATTGCCAAATTACCTAGATCAATCATGGGTTATTTAGTCCATCTCCTTGCCACTGAGATAGAATAGGAATGTTTCTTCTCTATAAAGAACTGCAAAAAATCTTCTATTACTTTCTTCAGTTCACTTCCTCATGCACTCAAAGCTTAGAAGTTCTTCAGATATAACCAAATCCCTTGTACTGAAGTTTAAGACACTGCATTTTTTCTGTTTTCCTAGTGGATACAATAAGAAAAATAAAAGACCCTTTTGGGCATCTGTCTGCTCACATCCTTCTGCTTGGAGCTCTTTGGGGCTTGCCATTCCATTCAACATCCTTCCAGCATTTAATGATTGCTCTTAAAGTCTCCTTTACCACCTGTCCATCACCAGCCACAAATGCCGTAACATTTTTCTCAGACCCTGAAGCTCTCTGAAATATAGTACTTGCCTCAATTTACAAGGAAAGGAAAACTAAAAAGAGAGAAATAACAACAGAAATTCAAAACACAGGACCTACATTGAGCCAAGAACCACCTCTAGCTGAGTGACATTCGCATAGTTATTTACCCCAAACTCCAAATACCACAAAAATATTCACAAGTCAGAGATTCTAAAAATAATCCATTATGCAAAGCCAAAGTAAAATCAACCAAAATTCCCATTGCACAAAGGTAAACAGCTTTCATCTCTCTGCCCCAGGTCCAAGTGTGTCCTATTACAGATCCATGGACTAATCCTCTTAGCCTGGGACCCTGGACTCTGCCCACAGTTCCTGCTAGCTCCCATTTCATTTGCATGAATCCCAGCAGAAACAATGGCAATGATGGGAACAACAGAATCCAATGTATCCCTGGCAGGGAGAGGGGCTCCTCCCAACTTGCTGGCATCAGCCCAGCTCCCTGCTCCGCTGCAGGCCTTTCTCCTTCACCTTACCTTGGCACGCTGGCCAAATACGTCACAAGTTTCCGGAGGTCTTCCTGTCTTATTCTGTCATGATTGCTGCGAGCAGGGAAGGTCAGGATGGGTCCACCTCGTTTATCACGGCCCCCTGCAGGGAGCAAGAGGAGGAAATTTAAGAAAAGCAGCCAGAAAAGTCAGCCACAGAGGAAAAAAGAATTGTCTGAGTGCTAGAATAGGTAGCAAGACAGTGCCCAGATAAAGTAGTCACGGTATAGGACTGAGGTGTCTGAATATAGGTAACTTTGGGCAAGTCTTTTGACATTTCTGCCCTCTCATCTGTCAAAAGCAGATGAAGGACTGAGGAATGTGGCTTAGTGGTTAAGCACCCGTGGGTTCCATCCCCAGTACAAAACAAAACAAAACAAAACCAAAACAAAAGCAGATGATGAGATGTAACACGGAAGAGCTTGAACAGTAAAATTCTCTGCACTTGTGAGATAAGGCGATGATAACAGTTCTTTTTTTCTTTTTTTTTTAAGAGGGGGACAGTGGCCTGGAGCGGTAGCTCAGAGGTTAAGGCGCTTGCCTGGCATGTGCAAGTACGTGAGTTCAAACCCCAGCGCCACATACACAACAAAGTGTCAGAGCAACGAAAGCCTTTTGAAGAAAAACAATAAAAAATTTCTTCTCTCTTTCTCACTATCCCCTCTTTCTTTAAAAAAAGGGGCTCAGGGAGAGAGAGAGAGAGAGAAAGAGAAAATCAATTTTATTTAGTTTTTCATGTGGCTTTCATTGCTCCAAGACATTGTTGTGTACCTGGTGCTAGGGTTTGAATTTGCATACTCTACTCCTACATGCCAGGCAAGCACCCTAACCTCTGAGCCACAGCTCCAGCCCCAATAACAAAATAAGCTGGGTAAAAAATTTCTTTGGAAATTTAACCTCCAGTTCACTTTTCTTTGCAGACCTCTCTGAGACAGGAGTGCATATGATGAACTGACTACCATGGTGAGAACACCTTTTAAAGTGGGAGCATTGCAGGGAGATTTTCAGACTTGTGGAAAAGACATTTAGAGTTTTCTACACAGCGCAGAAGCCACCTCTGCCTGCCTGCCTTAAGTGCCACCTGTCACTTCTGCTGGAGGAACATATGACTCTTACCAGAAATAAGGATACTTAAGGTCTTAATCACTGCAAATGCATATGTGTACATTGGGATTACATGTGCTTTATAAATGAGAGAGTAAGAGAATGAGAAAGTAAAAAAGCTGGAAGGAATATACCAAAATGATGATTGCTGTTGTCATTAGGACAGAATTCTGGATGGTTGTTTTTTCTTTCCTTTGTTTTCCAAACTTCCGATTCATTATGTATTGTATGATTTTAAAATGCATTCATTAGTGGATGCCATGGTTAGGAACCAAAACTGAATTTCTCAGGCGGGTCAGACAGGGATGAAGCTGAGGAGTAGTGACTATGGTGTAGTGCCTATAGTGTACTGGCTATTACACAAAGGACACTTTTGAATCATGATCACAGACACCCTTACCCAAACCTCAGATAACCACTGACATCCCCAGAGTAAGGAACACAAAGGGATCTAATGGAAGAGGAAGGAGGGGTCTGTGCCGCCATCCCAGCACTGGAAAGAAGGCTGCCACTCAGGCTTCTGGAGAAGGACCTCTTACAAGGAAAGCAGAGCTGCCCAGGCCCCTCCCAAGTGTGAGCTCAGGAGTAACATTTTGCTCTGCTCATAGGGACCAGAAGCCACACAAAAGCAGGGATGTTTGGTGTGTTAGTCAGCTTTTTGTCACTGTGACCAAAATACATGACAAACAACTTGGAGGAGAAAAAGTTCATTTGGAGCTCACAGTTTCGGAGGTTTTAGTTCATGGTTAGCTGACTCCATTGCTCTGAGCCTGAGGTGAAACTAAACATTTTGGCAGAATACCTCAGTGGAGGAAAGCTGTTCAGCTTATGACAGCCCAGAAGCAGAGAGAAAGGGAGTTAGGGGCAAGGGACAAATTACAGTTCCGAAGGCAGGCTCTCAAGTGACCTACTTCCTCCACCACACCCCACCTGCCTACAGATCTGACCAGCTCTTAGTAGTTCATTCAAATTATTAATCCATCAAATGATTCTGGCCAATCACTTCTGAATGCTCCACCTCTAGACAGTGCTGCACTGATGACCAAGGTTTCAACATAGGAGCTCTGGGAGACATTCAAACTGTAACATTTAGCAAATAATCCAGGATGCCCTGAGGAGGAATTAAGGAGGTTGCAGGGTTCAAAGTCCCAAACAAGGTCAAAGCCATGGAGCATGACCAAGCCCACCCCTCCAGCAGGGCAGATTTGTACAGATGTGCCTCAGAGTTGAGCTCCAGGCCCCCTGATCCACAGCCTTCTGTACTACCAGCCCTGGTTCTTTGTAATGATGAACACCTTTATCTCATCTGCTTTTGGAATGGTCCCAATCTCCCATCATCCACACAAGGAAAAGAAAGCAAAAGGGTTAAATTGAAAGGTTCCTAAGAGCTAGGAGGGCATCTGACACCCTCAGGCCTTCCTCTAGCTTGACCTCATTAGACTAAACATTTTCACTGTTTGCCATAGCTGTTGTTTTCCTTCCATGGATATCTCATAAGTAGGAACATGAGAACACGGGGAGCCAAGGCTCCAAATGGCAGAGAGTGACTACTAGGTGATTTTAAGGGCTGGCTGATTCTGTTCCTGCAAAGCTGACGCTAGTTCTGATCTTGGAGACATGGTTTTAAAAACCCACGGCTGAAGAAGGTTCTGGACGGCAGAGGATGGGAAATAAGGAAAATGTCATCACCTACTCCCAGAAGAATGGATGTTGAGTAAAGAGAAGGCAGTGGGATCAAGCCCCGTATTTTCCAAAACAGAAAAGATCTTGCAAGACTGTAGGGAGAAGAGGAATGAGCACAGAGGATGATAACCATTATGCTGGAAGGGAGGTGGGCAATGGATAGATGCAAGGCTTCAGAGTGGGTTCAGGGGAGGGGTCGAATCCCCAGGGGGTGGAGCTGTCCTTTTCTCTAAGGCAGGCTGCAGAACTCAAGGAGAGAGGAAAAACAGATAAGTCATGGGAAGGAGAGGGGTCAGTCTGCCTGAGGGATACTGATCTTCAGTTGAAATAGGAAAGGATATCACCTGTCAGGGCTAGTTTTGGGTACCAAGGAGAGAGGCACAGAACTGTTAGAGTAGAACTCGGTATCAAAGGTCAAGGCCATGGGTGACCATGGTAGGGAGGGGGAAGACTGGTACCAAGAAGGCTGAGGACCCATAGTGCAGGATTTTGATCAATAATGGATGTGGATGGTGAAATTAGAAGGTGATGGGCACAGAAGGGTGATACCCTTTGCTAAAGTTAAAGTTCATTATGAAGGGGATCCCAGAAAGTGGCAGACAAAAGTAGCCATATTTTGAAAAGGTGACAAAGAAGGAGGCTATGTGATCTTCAGCAGTGCCCTTTACTTGTGCAATAAGTACTTGCTGTTCATCTATTTGTGCAAGGCTTTGGTGCTAGCGGCTATCGGTTAGGAATATAGAGAATAGAGATGGTTAAGGGGTTAGGTGCTCTGGAAATAGTAACGATTCCCCTTCTGTGGAGACAGGATAGGTAGGGCAGGGCAGGGCTGGGGGAGGAGGTAAGGCCCAAACAGGGAGAAATTAATGCTTTCTTTCTTTCTTTTTATTTTAGTTTTTTTAGTTGATACTTTCTTGATTGAAGTGTAGGAAGAATGGTGCTCACATTTTCAGGAGGCGTTGGCTGCAGTAATGGCAAGCAGATCAGAGTAGTTTGGAGGGGGTGGAATCCAGTTCGAGAAGCTTACTTAAAGTTTGGTCCACAAAACATAGTTCTGCAAGATTTTAATGTGTACACACACAAACACACTTTTTTTTTAAGGGAATGAGGTTATTTCCTACTTAGAAAATGCCAAATTAAATAAAGTTTTTTTACTATAGGATTTTCTAGGGCCTTAAAATACAAAATGCATTAGTAGTTATTCCAAGTTGGGGGTGGGGCTATAACATGCAGCATTCCCCAATTTTATTTGAGAGTAGAGCCCCTTTCTCTTTTTTGAGGATCATTTTGAGGGACTGTTGTTCTATGGAAACACTTCAAGACACATGGGTCTAGGATATAAAAGATAATGCCCAGAGACATATAGAATTTCCCTGGAATAACAGAAAGAGATGTTGGCGGGAGATGAGGAGGCAGAAAGGAACATCAGCAGGTGGCCAAAGGAGGGTGTATATGTTCACAAAGATCCCAGGGGTGAAACAGGCCCTGCAGAAGGAAGGATAGGAGAGACAATGAGTGCAGTGAGTGGGAGACATAAAGCAGCACAAGGAAAGCTAGGGGGGCCAGGGAGCCAGCAGGCTGTGAACAAAGGGGCCCAGGGCAGCAAGAACAGAGAGGCTCACTGAGGTACAGCCACAGTCCCTGTCCCACACCACTCCCACATACAGAAGTGGTTGGGTTACAATGGCTGATTCCACATGTCCATTGCCAGGGCAGCATCCTGCTTTCACCTGGCCAAAGCTGGGGCACTTGCAGGGGAGACTCAGCATAACTAATGGTCTGTTTCCCTGCCCAACACCTTCCTTGCTTTGTTCTTTTATTTTCAGAAAGAAATGCAACTGTTATACTGCATTATTTAATTTGGGGTTTCTTTATTTGTTTTATTTTTGTGTTTTGTCTCCTGAAATCTCAGTATGTATGTTTTGTTGTTATTGCTTGTATTTTAGCTATAGCTGGTCATTAACTCCTGACACCCCCAGCACCCTTCCCAGGCACAGAGGGCAATGTTCCCTAAGCCCAACAGCTCCTAGCACACCAGTATAGCTGAGCAAAGCTTACCCCAGGCTGCTCACCAGGCTGCTGGGCTCACATGGAAAGATGCTATGTGCCCCCATCCTCCAGTTCCATCCTCCAGCTCGGGGCAGTTTCAACCTGCCTCATCCCTGACTGCTTTCCTGACACATCGCTTCTGTGAGCTCTGAGAAGTCAACTCTCTACCACTTGGGAAGGTCTTTCCTGGGGCTGGGTTCACCTGCCTCAGGGCTCCAGGTGAAAGCTCATAGGGAAAAATAAACCATGAACAATCAAGTAAGGGTTGCCTGTCAGACTGCACCATGTCTGCCTTCATGTACCCCAATCTGATCCAGAACAGAGGCTATGCACTAAATCCTGGAAGGCCTCCTACAGAGGATCTCACTTGGGAAGGAAAAGAGGTTCAAACTAGAAGGTGTGGGAAAGGCATAGCCAGGGAAGGAAGACCTCTCATCAGAGAAATGGGAGTATCAGCAAAATACCTAGGGAATAGGAAGGATGTCAGGTTAACTAAGGAACATAAAACAAAAGAAGGTGGGTTGTGAGCCATGCCCCATGAGCCCAGGCTATAGGGAGCAGCAGAAGTCAGGGGCTTGACACTGCCCAGAAGTCTCTAGGACTTCTACTCAGCAAGGACTCGGAATCCAAGTGCACCGTGGGGGTTGTCCCACTTATGCCTCTGCCCAGGCTGAAATCAAGCTCAGGATCCTCCCAAAGGGTTGTTCAGCCCTTGTATCAACATGTTCAGTGATGGGGCTTAATACCTAATAAGGCATACAAGCACACAACGCTGGCAGGGAAAGGAAGCTTCCCAGTCAGGTCTTCTTAACAGCAACAACAACAACAACAACAACAACAAAACATCCCTGTTGATACTACCACTGTGAACACAGAATGTACTCGGCATCTTAAAAAGGACTCTACATCCCATCACATGCCTGCGTCACCTCCCACACCCACATTCTGACTCTCTGGCCTCTTGCCTTCCTGATGAGATGGGAGACAACTGGTGTTTGCTGTCCTCTTCCCCACTCCACTCTCCATTTTGGCTGTTGCCTATCAGCTAGCCAGCAGTGCCTCTGAAGTACGCCCCTGCACTAGGGAGAATATATCGGCTCTTGTCCTGTGACTGCTTAGCCATGCCACGTAGACAGCAAAAATAACCCAAAAATAAAGGCTCAGCTCATAAGGCATAACACTTGGGTGTACATCTCAAAATGAGATCCCTGTCTGCTCATACTACCATCAACAGCCCAGGCTTCAGACCTTATCAGAGGTTCTGATCCAGGAGGCCTAAAGTGGAGTTGCTAAGCTTGTGGCAATTTGTTACAGCACCAATAGGAGAGAGAAAAAAAAATCATTACCTAAACCAATTACACATGGTTACCTTCACATGGCTGGATTGCAATAAAACTTTATTTACAAAAATCTGTGGCTGGCCCACAGGCTGAAGATTGCTGACCCTGGAATTGTATGTTAAGAGGTCCAGGTGCACAAGATGGGTGGGGGAGATAAGTCAGCAATAAATATTTGGAAGTCACTATTCATTGGAAATAAGAACACTCCTAAATACAAACACTCAAGAGTTCCCTTTGCCAAGAAGGATAAGGAGGAGCCAAAAAAAAAAAAAGTTTTTTAACTTTTTTTTGGTACTAGGGGTTGAACCCAGGGGTGGTCTACCACTGAACTACATCTCCAGCCCTTTTTATTTTATTTTTATTTTGAGAAGGGGATCTCAATAAGTTGCTTAAGGCCTCACTAAGTCACTGAGGCTGGCCTTAAACGTGGAATCCTCCTGCCTCAGTCTCCCAAGTAGCTGGGATTACAGGTATGTGCCACTATGCCCGATTTTTTTTTTTTTAAATCTCCTGAACATATCCCACTCAGAAATGAACTGAGCAAAGCCTCTTCCAGCTGTATCGTCTCTCACAGAGCCTCAGCAGCTCCTGTCAGGCCGGGGCGGCGGGGGGGGGGCAGTTAGGCAGGAAGGGGTGTGAGGGTGCGGAGGGGGGCTGTCTCTGGTTATGAGTGTCCTCCAGAACCTCCAGCTGGAGCTAGTGTCCTGCTTTCTCTGTCTGCCTCTCCAGGAAGGAAGAAGCCGCTGCTCTAGACAGAACGACCACATTTCTCTCACTACTATGTAGAGAAGTGAGTGTGTCCACACACAGAATTTTTCTAGGGCCATTACAAACAAAATTTCACAAATACTCACCAGACACGAAGGCCACTTTTTCCTTTAGGATGGGAAGGACATCAGAAGCTTTCAAACCATCATTCCGAAAAGACCCTGTAGGACAAAAAAAAAAAAAAAAAAAAAAAAAAAAAAAAAAACAAAAAAAAAAAAACAGAAAGATGAGGATGAAAAGTGCAGTTGGTTGAATCACTGATCCCACCTTCAGTCTCCCAAGTCCATTATCTGCAGCCCAGCCTGATACAGGTAGGGTCCACAACAGAGAGGACACTTCCTTATGATACCAGGCCTCAAGATGACCAGGGATGCAACCCTCCTGGTCCTTCTCTAGGAGAGGACAGTCCAAGTCCTCCCAACACACTTAAAAAGCCCCATACCCCAGGGGCAACCCTGGAAACCTTGAAGATGGAAAAGTATTTTGAGCTGGGTGCAGTGGCACATGCCTGTAATCCCAGCAAATTGGGAGGCTTGGGCAAGAGGATCACAAGTTCAAGGTCAATCTTTGCAACTTCAGTCTCAGCAAGGAGCCAAGCAACTTAGCAAGACTCTGTCTCAAAATAAAATAAAAAGGGCTGGAGATGCACCCCTGGGTTCAACCTTCAGCACAGAAAACAAAAACAAAACCAAACCAAAAAAAAAAAAAAAAAAAGGTATCTGTGTGCCTCTAGAGTCCAGCACAGTATCTGGTACATAGTAAGTGCTTAGTAAATATCTGCTGAATTAGTTCACTGAAATCAAGGTGGATTACAGGCTGGAAAGGTGGCTCAGCAATAGAGTGCTTGCTTGGCATGCACAAGGACCCTGGTTCAATTCCAGCACCATGTACATAACTAAAATAAAATTATTAAAAAAAATAATTAAAAATAAAATTACTCTTCTCTTTCTCTTTAAAAAATAAAAAAGAGGGGCTGGAGCAGTGGCTCAGCAGTTATGGTGCTTGCCTGGCATGCACAAGGACGCAAGTTCAAACCCCAGCACCATGTACACAACGAAATGATGGAGCAACAAAAGCCACATAAAAAAACTAAAAATAAAATTGATTCTCTCTTTTTCTCTCATTGTCCCTCTCTCTTTAAAAAAAGAAAAAAGATGGATTACAATACCTTAAATATTTTTCTTGCCTTTCCTCTATGTGGCACAGTGACTATTAGTCTTCATTTTACAAATAGGAAAAGTGAATCTACAGCTGGAAGTGAAGTTGATGATAACAACCCTTCTGTACCCTTCCTCCTCCTCCCCCTCAACGGGATCAATCCACCATAGATGGAGGTGGGGAGACACAAATCTCCCTTTCGCTCCTTCTCTAAGTCTTACTTCCTAGCTGGAAATTCTTTTCAGGGTCTAGCTGAGACCCCTGTTAGAAGGCTGGAGGCAGACACCTGGGGTTTACACAAAATGCAAAATAATGATGTGCCTGGAGAAACAGTGGCCTCCGGAGGCAAAGGACAACCAGACCCACTGTGAGGTGTGTGGGAAGGGAGGACCCAGCTCCATACACATACAAAACCCAGGCTGGCCCACTGGACCCAACCCTTTAACCCAAGAACCCCACAAGACCCTCACAGAGAACCGCCCAAGCTGTAACTGGTCTGTTGTGTACAACCAGTCAGAACACTGTTGGGCACTGTGCAAAAGACAAATGCTGCCCGGGACACCACGACACTTCTTCCTCTCCTCTTAAGTTTCCTCTTTCATGCTTCCCGTGCTCTGAGCAATAAAAGAGCATGCGCCTGCGCCTGAGGGATGCTTCCTCTTTCTTTCTGTACCTGCCGGTTGGTGATAGCTGACATCATCAACATAGCAGTCCCTCATTGGCTGGGATAAGCCTGTCTGCCGCTTCATCATTGGTTCCTTGGCTATCTCCCTCCCTATAAAAATTCATGTGCCTTGGAAATAAATGGATTTTGAGCTGCCATCCGCTGTGTGTGACTGACTCATTTCCTGGGTCGAGAGGGAGGAGATCTCCAACAAGGGGGATCCAGACTTCAGCCGCTGCACTTGCCCTCCCGCTCGGCCCAGCGGACAATCCAGCTGGTCCAAATTGTCCCGCCCGCCCCCAGGGACACCTGGGGTAGCGACAGAACATGACACAGGTGGTCCCAGGAGACCAGCAGTTCTACATCAGCTCCGTGTGCTAGACCCAGAGACCACAGTTCCCCTGTCCTGGTACCTTTGACCACTTGGCATCTCCCTTGGCAACTAAATCTGACAATCTACAGAAGAGAGTCACAGTCCCACTCAATCCCTCTGCCTCTAAAGGTGGTCTCTTTCAAGAAACCCAACTGAGAATTTTGGCAACAACCCAGGATTAAGGTGACTTGCCTAGGGAAGAGAAGTAGGTCCTTCACATACTCAACCAAGGAGGAAGAGAGACTTATCTCTGGACAGAGGTCATAACCTAAACCAAACCAAATCTTCACAGTGTCTGAACATTCCACATATTTCTTTTTTGTGTTTCACTCAGTGAAGACAGTGAGGCTTTTTATTCATCAGTAGCTGCTCTTTACTAGTTGCCACATGGTACCGATGCTGGAGAAACTAATTGCAAGGCTTGCTTAGGTGACAGAAGAAAAGTAACTGCTGTAAGAAAAGAAAGCTCTAATTTCAAAGACTATAACATTGTTTTGTATATTCTAGCCTTAGGTTCTACAGATAGTTATGCTCAAACCTTAGTTTTTTCTCATAGAAAAACAAATCTCACTAAGACTAATTAGGATCAATATAAATTATTATGAAATTTGCAAATAGATACATAATGTTTTTTTCTTTTTGTTTGATTGTTTAGCATTCTCATAAAGCAAGGAGACAGGACAGCTTCATGGTAAGGAAGAGTTTTAAACAGCCTTACCAACCAAACAAAGACCACCCTCAACTAATGCAAAAAATTGTGTAAAATTATGCTTCTGCCTCAAAATAGTTTATTTTCATATGTGAACTACATCTTTTATTAGTTTTTATTACATTTTTAAAGAGAGAGAGAGCATCCATTTTATTTATTTTTCTATCTGGCCTTTGTTTCTCCGACACTAAGTTGGGAATGTGATACTGGGGTTTGAACCCAGGTCCTGGCACTTGCCAGGCAAGCACTCCAACTGCTGAGCAACCACTCCAGCCCCTTTTATCAGTTTTTAAACACTCTCTTTTACCATCATTATGCTTGCTTAATTTATATAAAATAAAAAATTTAATAACAAAATATTTAATATGAGAAGTTAAATTTAGTCCTGTCTTTTTCTAGATTACTTGCAATTTTAAAATAAGCAAGGCTCAAACTAATGAGATTTTACTGTGCAAGAAGAATCCACATAAACCTCATCTTTCCTAAACTCCTGTCCAATTTTTCCCATTGCTCTTCCTCCACCATGTGTACCAGAGGGTCCTAACTTTAAACAGTGTTGGAGCTCAAGGAAGAGTTATTCATTTGTTATAATGGAAGTGAAAGGATTTCCATCCTATTTCCTCCCAACTCCCACATGCAGAGAGGGAAAGGGAACTCCCAATGCATCTCTCACACCTAACTCTTCAGGCCCCATCTCTTCCTTCTCACTCCAGGATCTAGGACCTAAGGGCCCACCTACAGCTTGTCTGTATAGCTGGTGATCATGGTTCTGCTAAATGTCAGTCTTGGGTTGAGCTCTTCTAAGCATTTCTGAGACTTCACTTCCCAGACCAGAGTCTTCCTCATACATTTCAGACCACTGATGGCCTATCTGCCTGCTTGTGTGCCTACCATAAGAAACCCCAAAGTATCCAGATTTACAAAATCCACAAGTAGGTAACAGTCATTTCCAACACCAATATTTTTTACATTACAAAAGGATTTGTTCCAGGGTCTCTTTAATAAAAGTTCCCTTCGTGGTCTAAATTAGTTTTTCATTTGCCAAAAACTGAATTGCAAATAATTTTTTTCAATAATACATGTACTATGTAAAGCCAAGTAGAGCTAAACTAATTAGCCCTGCAGCTCAGAAATTGGTGACCTTGCATATAAAACCTATTTGCACTGGCTGAAGATCCTATGTATCAATTCCCTAGGACCCTTGTGAAACCAGCTGTTGGCATATATAATAAAGAGTAAGTTCAGTGAATGCTAACTCAAATAGGACCAGTGAAATAGCAACGTGTTTTCACCATCAGTACTTGTCGCAGTAGATTCCTAGTAAGTGTTTGATAAATATTTGATGAAAGAATAAATGATTGAATGAAAGATCAGTGACCTTAACTGTCACACTAAGCACTGTTCATCCAAGTCAATGATCTCCAGAGTACAACTCAGCTCCATCACTCTGAGACTTTCTAAATCTTCATATTTTCAAATGAACAGATTATCAAATGAATTTGCTTTAACATGAAATATTGGGAACAAATTCCCCCATGAGACTCAGTTTGCCTTGCAAAGATAAAACAACTGACCGTTGGCTTTCCATTCCATTCTTTGCCTGGAATCAGTTTTGAGATTGGGATGCTCAAGGAAGATCACCCCATTTTGCAGGTATCTCAAGTTGCCAGAATGGGAAATAAGTGATGGAACTCTTGTGAGGCAGCCACTGCAACTGTGATTTCTGAAACAAGGTATATTTGATAGAGCTATTAGGATATGGACACTAGCCTCATGGTACAATAGCTTCTCCTTTAAAAGAAAAGCCTGTTGAAGTTTTTCAGAGAAAGCCCTTGTACCTTTGAGAAGCCCCTAACTCCTTGGAGTTACTATAAGGGAAAACAAAACAAAAAAGTGGGCACCCTCATGGACCTGACCAGCATAGTTGTGCTTCCTCTTAAGGACACAGGCATGCTTCACTGGCATTCAGTGCCATCCGTGTCCTGCTGCTGTCAGAATTACAAGCCTGCTGTTCTGTTAATTAGCAAAGTTGAAATGCTCTGCATCTATTAGAGAAGTAAAAATTAACGCTGCCATCTCCCCATGATCCTTCAGCATGGGTCTCTTCCAAGCCCCAATTCTGCTCCTCTTGCCCCATATGTGTTATGCCTATTCTGCCTCACATTTTCCTTGTCACCATTTCCCATTTAGAAAGTGCCAATCATCCTCACTCTGGCTCCCAGCCTCCATGTATGGTCCCAAGTAAGAATGGCAGAACTAGCCCCTGTGGCAAGGGCTAGTTTGTGGTTATATGGGTCTGGAAAAACCAGGATCCCCCAGGGTGAGAGGGTGCTTTGTGCACATCCAGGATGTGCTAGCATCCCTCAGAAAGCCATCCTGACTTTGACAAGAAAAGAAAAACTACTGAGTGAGAATCTGGAGGTATAAGCTGCCAGAGTAATCATGGTTTGTACTTTATTTCCTTTTGGCTCTCAGTCATACCCCTTTAGCTTGTACTTATTTAGAAGTGACTGTGTTAAGTTTTCAAATCTTGTTTCAAATGGGCCTAGGCCCTGTATAAAATGGTAAATTTCCCAATACTCGGGTTTCTGCCTCTTTTTTCCATTCCATCCCTGGACTACCCAGCATGTGAGCCCCCTTACATTCTGCACAGTGATGTTCCGCGTCTGATAACAACTTATTGTCCTATGTGCCTTCCTGTGTATCTCTGCTTGAAAGTACCCTGGGTAGCAGGATCCATTTCTTATTTTGACCAAGTATCACTAAAGCCTAAGATAAGGCCTAGCACATAATTGTTCAAGAAGAATTGATGAGACAATGACCCTGAGAACAGCAAAATGTCAAAATTGGACTCAAACAGAGGTTGGCCAAATGAGCTCTTAGAATTCTCAACCGGAGCACATCAATCAGTGACTCAGTGACACTTTGTAAGGCATCCCAAGGGAAAGTCTTAAAGGCTTGTTACTGAAAGTAATGAACACCACTTACCATGCAGGACTTGCTAAAAACACATAGCCTCAGGTCCCAACTCAGACCTACAAAATCAAAACCTATTTTAACAAAAAACCTCAGGTGACTCAAAGTGCGCATTATATGTGGGGAAGTACTGGAGTATGAAAGTATGCTTTTCTATTCCAGAGTCATCTTAGAAGCAGAGAGGGAGAGGGAGAAAAAGGAAAGGAGAAGGACAGAGAGGGAGATACTTTCACCCTCTGAGCCACAGAAACTAGATCATAACATATTTTTTCATGAGCTAGAGTGTTCATAAATTATTTGTCCAAGTTGCTCAAAATC
Organism: Aplodontia rufa; assembly: GCA_004027875.1. Classification (NCBI taxonomy): domain Eukaryota; kingdom Metazoa; phylum Chordata; class Mammalia; order Rodentia; family Aplodontiidae; genus Aplodontia; species Aplodontia rufa. Next base: position 21,802 of record PVKS010006053.1, read on the forward strand.
TAACAGCTTAAGCCACTCCCTCATGCATCAGATATTTTAATTTCACAAAATCTTCCTTCTTTCCCTCTAAGCTTTACCTTTTCTAACTACTCTCATACTACAAAATCATCATTGATCATACTTAAGAGACCAAGATGCCATCTGTAGATGGCCCTGGAGGAGCCAGTTTTTGCATGTTTATTCCATCTACTCCCCTCCACAGGTTCAAAGCCCCCAAAACTGGGCAATACTGGATAAGACACAAAAGGAAAAGAGTCTCACCTGGGGAGCTCTACATCTAATGAACACAGTATTCATCTCATGAAGTTCCCTCCCTTGGAATGGAGGACACAATTTCTGCCCTATGGGAGTTTCCAGCCCAATAAAATACCCAGTTCCCATTTCCCCTGACACCAGGAAGCTACAGATGCCTAATAAAAATGAGTTAAGATTCTTAGATTCTGATAAAGAGCTTCCCTGGGGCTGGAGCAGTGGTTCAGTGGTTAAAGTGCTTGCCTGGCGTGCACAAGGATGTGGGTTCAAACTCTAATACCACACACATAATGAAGTGTTAGAGCAACAAAAGCCATATGAAAAACTAAATAAAATTGATATTCTCTCTTTCTCTCTCTCTCACTGTCCCTCTCTCTTTAAAAGAAAGAGACAAAGAAAGAAAAGAAAAAGAACTTCCCACCCAGTCCCCAACCCAGCCATTCTGTATCCATAATATCTTGATAATTGGTGCTATCATTCACCAAAGTGCCCAAACAGAAACCCCAGGGTAAATCTAGGATGCCTCCCCCTCCTCCATCACGCTTACCAGTTCAGTCACTTGGTCTTGTTGATTCTACCTCCTAAATCTCTCTCTAATCCATTTCCTCTGGGCAGTTTCCCTGACCCACCACCATAAAATTGAGCTATTCTTAGTTGTATCATATCACTCTCAATGGCCATTTATGCATTTCCACTTCACTCCTCATTAACTGATCCTGTTGCCTTGGGGGTAGGGACCCTGTCACACTCATTGTTCTACCTCCAGACCTAGCACAGTACCTGCCACTCAAAAGGGGCTCAAGAAATATTGAACTGAAACTGAGAACACAGGTACTAAGAAGATGGTGAGAATGGTGAAGTGGAGGTGATTTGTCAAGGCAGGATCCCCAGAGGAAGTATCTTTGAATGAAATTTTGAATAAGGAAAAGGCCAAGGGATGGAAGGAAACAGGACATGCTGAAGCAGAGAGGAAGGGGCCAAGAAACTATGCCACAGATGGAGTTTACCAGCTGAACAGAAAAACAGAGTAGGGAGGTTGGGAGGTGTAGGGGTGGGAGGGGGTCTGTGATCTGACTCCTAGGAATCAGGGGCAAAGAGGTGGCTGCACATGCTCTCAGAGACAGAGATCTTGGGGCTGTGTAGCAGCAAGGGGCAGAGTTGGGTGGGATCTGGCTGGCTCCAGAGGAAGGCTGTGGCCAGAACAGTACTGGGCTCAGCAGCCTCTGACCCCAACCTCCAGCTCACATCCTGTTCTGAGAATGAGGAGGATTGAGACACATGGCTCCTCCTGAAGCTAGTAGCAGAATGTGGGGGCAGGGGCACTGAAATTTTGTCTATTTTGATTTTCTCCCTAAATCCCAAGAGTGGCAGGAAGGATATTTGTCTGAGTTACCTCCTGGGAGCCAGTCAAGCCAGAAGCCAGCTGGTAACTTCTATGAGACCCCGTGAAGATCCAATTTGGGAAAAAATCATAAAGGGATGAGACTTAAGGCCATTATCCCTTCTGCGTAGATAACAGATGAGCAAAGATCTTGGGAGAAGACACTATCTGTAACCAGGGTTGGTAGGGAACCTATTTGTGGGTAGAGGCAAGATCTTCATTCTCCTCATCCTCCATCTCTCATTCGCATATTTGCCAAGTTGACATAAAAGGAGAGAGAGGTGGCAAGAATGAAGAACATGACAAGAAAAACGGTAAAAGCAAGAGATAAAGAGCTGTGTGTGTACGTGCACACGCAGAAACACAGGTGAAAGTTCTTGTCTCCTCTTTATAGACACTAATGAGCTGTTGAGGAAACTGCCTGTTGGAAAACTCCTGCAGCAAACTAAGAATATGTTCCTTGGAGCTCTCCTTAAAACAACTACCGCCAAGACAGGAAGTGTGTGCCGAGAGGAAGGAATAAATCTGGCAGTGAAAGCTACTGGGGAGCTTTATATCAGCAACAGAACACAGCACAGAGCAGAGACCCACATGCCTCTCCCCAAGCTGGGGACCCATCCACTTGTAGGGAGGCCTACTCCTTGGTCCCTCAGCACTGCCATGAACAAATGTCAGGCAGACCCAGTGCCCCATGCTGCAGGCAAAGAGAAGGGATGATGTGACAGAGTTCTCCTCTTGGCCATAGAACTTCTAAGAGAAGGACTTTCAGGAACCTCTGCTAACCTAATTTTGATGCAAAAACAACAACAAAGATTATTCTTTTGGAAATTACTAAATATTAATCTCTAATCTCTCTCTCTCTTTTTTTTTTTTTTTTTGGTACTAGGGATTGAACCCAGAGGCACTTAACCACTGAGTCACATCCCAGCCCTTTCTGGCTTACATTTTGAGACAGGTTCTCACTAAGTTGCTAAGGCTGGCTTTTAACTTGCAATCCTTATGCCTCAGCCTCCTGAGCTGCTGGGATTACAGGCATGCACCACCATGCCAGACTAGTATTAACCTTTTTTAAGCAAACTGCCTTGTGCAACATGACACAGTAGCTGGGGCCTTGAGATGATAACCAGGTTGAGTAGTCTGTACTAGAGAGAAATAATGTCTACCTTCTCTCAACTCTGACATGCATTTGAAATTCACTCCTTGCAAGAAACATTTTCTTTCCTGCAATAAAGTGAGCTATAAACCTTCCACAGGTGCTTTCCCTAACTGCTTCACCACCACCCAGATTTAGCTGTTGCCTCCTTCTCTGTGAATCACGCAGCATGTTCCTTGTTGTTGTACCATTGACCACTGTCACATCTGGCTCCCTCACTAGATTCTAAGCTCTTTGAAGGGAGGGAGTAGATGCTTATCCCAGTATCTCCAGTGCCTAGCACATAGCTGGTGCTTAATAAATGACCCAGAAACCTAGTCTTTTGTATCCACAGTGCCATGGTGTCTTCCACACAAAAGATGCTTAATAATTGCTGTGCCTCTTCCCCTCCTGGGCCCTCTCTGTTTCATTTTTACTTCCAACTTCATCTTTCTTCCTCTCTCATGATTCCATATGAACTCTTAATTGCAGCCAATTTCAATATCAACTTCATAAAATCAATATGAGATGTAAAGTCCTGGCTAATAGGCTACTTTTAAAGAGCGGAAATTTGTAATACTTGAAATTGCTAAATTAGCTCTATTACAGATCACTAATAATTAGCACTTTAAACATGTGGGTAACACCTCTCTAAGCCCACATAATATGCAAACTGTTGCTGTTTATTCTTCACAAGATTTAATATTAGCTTGAGTTGAGACCTCAGCTGCAATACCCACAGGCTTGCTTGCTCGCTCTCCCTCCCTCCCCAGAAAAGTTGACATCCTTGAGTGCAATGCAGATACAAGAAAGGGCCACTTCAGATGAGCTTATCTCCAACCATCCACCACCACTGTTTTAAAACTGACTGTTTTCTAGCTGACCAGATTATTTAAAGTGCTTATACTGCATGGGTAGCGGTGTTGGTAGCAGATTTATTGTCTGTTTTTTTCCATTGAGCATTGCTCCTGGATAGGTCCTCCAAGTAACACCAAACATTGGCCTGTCAGCGATACATGTCAGTCACCAGCTGAACATTAGCAATCTATTTGCTATTATAATGTGTAGAGAGAGTTTTAGAGGGATCCAGAGGCAGAAGGTATGTGCTGTGGAAGTTTGATCCTTGGTACACTCACGCTCAGTTCCTTTCTCTCCTCCCCAGCATGAATATCAATAGTTTAATTTAATTGAGACATAAATATGAAATTGCTGATTTAAAAAGCAAGTTTTGGATTCTGTCTCTGAAAGGCATGTAAATATAGAAAAGCCCAGCACCTCTCCAATTCATCTCCTTTCTCTTTCTTTCCCATGTCCTGAAATTCAGATGTATGTAGCAGTAAATCCACAACAATGACTGACTGTGCAGCTCAAGTCAGGAGACCCAACACGGCATCTCATTAAGCAGTCCCCACGTCATCCTTGAGTTACTCTCTTCTACCACCTCCTCTATTTCTGATTCACCTACTGTTTCATCTCTGTCTCAGTCTCACTACAATGGCCAGGCATGGAAGCAACGTCACAGGGACTACCAAGCACAGACTATATCCAGTTCAATTAGATATGGAACAACTATAGTCAAGTATTATGTTTGCAGAAATGTTGGTACAGCTGGCAGGTAAGAAGGGGAGATGCACCCAGAGGTGATACTATTGGACAAACCTTTGCAAACTAAAGCACCCTCTCCCCCTTCAAAGGCACTCTGCTGCTGTCCTTGGTCCTGAAGTAGTATAAAGTTGCTACTCAGATGGTTGCTGTCCAGGCTGTCTAGGATATATGAACCAAATGAGAAGGCAGAAAGCAGAGAAGAAAGAGTTGTTAAGATGTATCAGGTACATAAACAAATGATAAGAAGCATCAGAAAGTCATAGACAGTGAGAGATTATTGGAGAGAATAAAAAACTTGATTTGATATCATTTTCAAAGAATTGTAGTAACCCAACAAAGAAAGTTCTGGGCATGGAAGCTCCCCACTACCACACACACACACACACACACACACACTCAGCTCCAATGGAAATAAGACCCCGGGAACATTATATATATCCCCCAATAAATGTCTCTGGATAAATTAGTTAACTATATCTGAGGTGGATGGGTTGGCCATGGTAAAATTCCCAAAGCTCTAAGCAATTATTAAAAATATTTCCTAAGTAATTGCCTTGGGAATTTAAATATGCCCAATTCAGTTAAAAATATTTGTTGGAAACCTATATGTGCTAAGAAAAGTTCGAATTACTGTGGGTACGAAAATAATGCAGAACTTCTAATTATAAGGGACTTTTAGTTTAAGGAGACATTCAGACATCTCAACACATAATTTCAATGTCATGGAAGAAACAATATGGGGGATACATGTGGAGGAGAAATACTCAGAAAATTCCAAAGAAATAATAAAACTCCAGATTACCAAAGTGCCTAAAAAATGAAATTGTAGCAATAGGAAAAAGGGCATAGGATTATGGGATCATTAGCAAGGTATTGGATTGGACAGGGTAATGATGAGTACTGAGGTTTTTCTGGAAGGTCTCAGGGAACTGAGGAGGGTAGCCAAGAGACAGTTGGCCTCCCCCATCCCCCATGACCTAGACCCCCAGACAGATGAGTTAATGTTTGCCAGAGGAAAGCACCAAAGCTTCACCCATGGAACTTAATAACCAGAATCCAGAATAAGCTGGGAAGTGGCCATGATCAGGAGAAAATCTGACATCTGATATCTGCCAGTTCTTTAGAAAGAAGCATAACAATGTCAAATGCTAAATAGGAAACCAGTCACGACCTGAGTATCTCATAAATCTTTCTCTGGAATTATGGAAAAGAGCAAGGAGCTGGAAGGTGTGTGCAGAGGGCAGCCTAGATAACTTTCCCCTCTTCACCGGAAGACAAAGGTACATGTTCCTGTAACACCTCATAAACTGAGGCAGGCTTCCTAACGCTGCCTTCATAATGTATGTGCTGGGGAAGGGCCAGGTACCTCAGGAGACTGGATACAAATAATTGCCCATATGGCTATATGTGTCCATGTTTCTGAGACAAAATAGTGTAAATTCAGTTTTCATCAGATTTTCAAAGGGATCAAGGGCTCCATTAGTCATTGAGAGCCACTGGTCTAAGGTAAAGTCAAAAAAGCCCTGCCACTTATCTTGGATTCTAACTATAAGATTCTATCATCAGCCCTGCCTCCCTCATGGCCCACATTCTGATCTTCCTTCAATCCAGCTGGGATCTAAGACTTTGACTCAATGGCACAGAAAGAACAATGAAATTATTTTGATTCCTTAGCTTGGATAAAAGGAAGCTGAGGCCCATGTGGAAGGTGAAAGAAAGCCATGTGCAGGACCCTGAACCCTAAGGACAAGCTTTATCAGAGATAGTTCTCCCTCATTATGGAGTTACTGAGGGCCAGAAAAACTAGTGCCTTTCATAAAAACCTTCCAAACTAAAAATAACCCTGATAAAAGATGACAACTAGACCCAGGACCACTCCTGGATTTATGACTCTTGGTCAAAGTTAATGCCAACAGAAAGGGTCTGCAAATTTATTTTGAAAGATTCCCTGGAACCTGACTCATGGGAAGATAAGAAGGGGGCTCTTTGGGCTGAGGATGTAGCTCAGTGGTAGAACACTTTTCTAGCATGTACAAGGCCCTGAGTCCAATTTCTAATACAGAAAAAGAAAAAACAAAGAAAAGGGGAGTTGGATTTCTTTGTATGTTCCTCGTCAGCAGTCACAGTAGGGCATGGATGGACACTATTTGACTATTTGCTCAAAAAGCAATTTTCTGCAAGAGATGGTGAACTCTCCCAAGAAAGGCACATTCTGAGGGGAAGGTCACAGCCCTGAGTCAAACAGGCTTTGGATTCAGGAAGTCTTACTCCCAGCTCCAGAACGTATTATTCATGTGTCAATGGACATCTTTCTTATCCTCTCTGGGTCTCTGTTTCCTTACTGAGAAAAGGATACCTTCTTCACTGACTGTGTACCAGACACATTGCTGATGCTAAGAAAACGTAATGCTCCTTATCTTTCCCCTGTTCATCTTGATATCTTCAACATGGGCCTGGCACATAGTAGATGCTTAACACTAATTTTGATTACATGAATGAAGGAGTAAACAAGTTAATGAGTGGATTTAAGTAAACCCAGAAAAACTGTAGCTAAAAACTGCATCCTCACCTTCCCACCACACCTGTAAGCCACAGTTTACACCCATCTGTGTGGTTACTCTGGCTTTGTAGTGTTTCCCTCTGCTACCAATCTGGCTTATGATGAGCATTCGAACCACTCCTATTACCCTAAGCCAAGTTTCCCAGAGGTAAAGGAAAGTCTCCCCTTGAGTTGTTTAGCCAACTAGACACTTGTCTCTCCTCTGTGTCCTGAGGACTGTGGTCATGGACATCTGCCATGTGTCCCCTCACACACACGGTTCTCTATGTGCTACTACTGGTAGCCAGCAGGCCTTGTTCCTTCTTTTCCCAGATCTCGTCCCCCTGCCTCTATGAGTGTATTTCACACAAAGATTTACAGGTCAAGGTGGTGTTTTCTGAAAAGCATGCCTGCTGAAATCATATCCTGACAGCAGGGCCACCACCTAGATGAGGTAGCTTCAACACTGCCTCTAAACAAACCCCACAGAGCCCCACTGGAGGGCAACAGCTGCCTGCAAGTCAAAGGATAACAGGCCTGAGGAAAGTTCATGCCCTGTGGTTCTTTCCCTTTAACCTTGAATGTCCGGCTTTCACGAATGGGTAGTCCATAGAGGGGAAAAAAAAGTGAGAGAGGTTAAGTTGCCCTTCACGCACAGCACTAGGCATGGAGGCATAAGGAAACGGAGAACAGGTAATTCAGGAGTCTAGGATGCCTAGTCATCTTAGCTTTTCCCAGCTTTCTGAAAAAGAGGAGCCTTTATCATGGTCAAGGAGCCATAAGATTGCTTTGTCTGTGGATGATTGTACATATATACTCAGAATACAGCTTATATGCTAAGAATGATGTGAAGTGGGGAGTTAAAATACTTACCACAAATTCATACTACTGAAAAATTAGAAAACAACCTAAATGTTTAACCACAAGGGATGGGTTAACGAAACCATGATCTAGCCACTCAAAGCAGCCATTAAATGAAACACGAAAAAAGAATAACTAATAACTTGGGAAATTTTAGGGTATATTATTAAGTGTGAAAAAGAGATTATGGAATAGTATAATCTTATCCCAAGTGTGTGTATATGAGGGTGTTAAAAACCTCATGCATATACGTGCACATTGAATATTTCTGGAAACTCGGGTCATGGCTAATTTTGTATATGTTTCTTTAATGTTTTTCTTCTTCATTCTTGAAATAATTGAAGAAGAGCAAATTCCCTACTTTGTATGTTAATCTTTCTTATACAAGATCTTTGTAAAATATTCACACACTTAAAAAGTATAATAATTAAGTTATGGTTATGATAACATCTGCAAACAGCATTTTAAAAGAAAACTTATTTAAAATTTAGGACAACTATGTTATGCAGCTGTTCACTCTGTGGTACAATTTTGTGGCAAATAAAAAAATAGCTACCATTTATCACAGATGAAGTTGTCTCATAAATAAAAGAACCAAAGACCAAATGAGCTATAAAAAATATCCATTTTTCATTAAATATCAGTTAAAGATTTGCCGTGCATGCAAATGATTTGTTCCAAGGATGCATGCCATTAAAGAAGACTCAAATAAAATAAACTCAAGTTTGGATTTAAAAGCTATAAATCATAGCAGATATATGTTAAGTGAATTGCTAAGTACCTATTATGTGCCAAAGGGACTTTAAACTAGTGTTTCATCTATAAGAATGAATGGATGATAATAATTAAACTTTTTTGGGAAAATATGAATAATGGATTGAATTTACCCTACCAGATATTAAGATATATTTTAAAACTACATTATTAAAAGGTAGAACTGACACAAGAATTAGCATACAAACGAAAGGAGCCTGAAACAGCTATAATATGTATCTGGCACATTTTAAAATCTAATATAAAATAAAGGAAGTATATAAAGCAATAGGGAAAAGAAAAAGTATTAAATAAACACTACTGGAAAACTATTTGGAAAAGAAAAAGCCAGATCATTCTCTTTTTTTTTTAATTCAGAAATTTATTTGTTGTACAATCCAGATCATTGTTAATACATTAAAATAGTTCTTAGATAAGAAATCCAAATATTAAAATGACATGTTAAAATTTTAAGAAAAAATATCAGTGATTATTTAGCTGATCTCTTAATTTAAAAAACAAGAGTTCTTTAGGCACAAAAGTCTTGAAAAAACAAAGAAAATATTGATGGATTTATATATATAAAATTTTAAAGTATATCTCAGATTATGAACAAAATTGAAAAGGCAAATGACATTTTTAAAAAAATGGATGGAGAGCATTATGTTAAGTGAAATAACCAAACTCAGAAAGTCAAAGGCCGTAGCTCCCATATGTGAAAGCTAGAGAGAAAAAAGAAAAAGCAATTTGGTGAGTGGTGGAGGGAATCTCATGAAGATTAAAGGGAGCTCAATAGAGTAGAGGAAAGGGACCAAGGGGAGGAGGAGGGGAAGAAAAGGGGAAATAGGTATAACAATGGCCAAATTATATTGTTATATTGTGTACATGTGTGAACCCCACCATTATGTACAATTACAATGTACCAACGAAAATACGGTAGGGGGAGGCAAATGACAAGCTGGGAAACATTTATAAAACTATGACAGAGGAACTATTAATACTATTCCCTATTTAAAGAACAGGAAAAGAATAGAAATATGCTTTTCAAAAAAAGAGAGAAAATGACTAAGAAATATAAGAAAAAGTAGTCAATCTAACTAGTAACCAAAAAATGTAAACTAAAAAACAAAAATGAGATTGTTTAAAATCCATTAAATTTGCAAAGATTTTGAAAAGGTAAGAATCCTCAGTGCAGGCAAGGGTTCAGTTACCCTTCCTTGCACCTGTTCCTGTTAGGGCAAGTAAAATTGCTACAACCTTTCCAGAAAGCAATTCAGCAATATGAAGCACAATTACAGTACTGAGTATACAAAGACTTGATAATTCTAGTCTATCTCAAGGAACTAAGGGAAAATGAGACAATATCTGAAGATAAGAGGTTTCAGACACCACCTTTTATTATGGCCCCAAATTGCAAACAGCTTAAATGCCCAACAGTAGGACAATAGTGAGAAAAACCTGAGATGGGTAAAAATGGAATACTAATCAGCACTTAAAAACTTATTTTGAGCAATTTTTAATTTCATGGAGTTCACAATATGTAAAGGTCAGGATACTAATGATACATGTACCATGCCTGTTAGGTTGAACCGTATAAAATTGCCGAGACTCAGCTGTTTTTATAACTTCTGAAATAATAATTTGGTATGATCCCACATGTACGATGCATTTCTGTGTTGTAGAATTATGAGGATACTTCATTTTCTTATTTGTACTTTTCTACAATATACTAACTTTCTACTATTAAAATATATTTAAATTACGATGTTGTAAAAATACATGAAAAACACACAAAGAAACAGTCACAATTCAAATCTATGTTAAAGTGCTTCATTTTTTCCAGAAATACTCCAAAGTAGAGAAAACAGAAACAAAAGTAGACAAATGGGGTCACATCAAACTAAAAGCTTTCTGCACAGTAGAGGAAACAAATCTCGTCAAAGATACAACCCACAGAGCAGGAAGGGCAGGCAGCCTGCTCCCCACTGGAGTTGCTGCCACTCAACATAGTGGCCCCTTCTTGAGGCAAGGAACAGCAGAGGGGTCCTACCTGAGGCTGCCATGCTTGAGTCAAGCCAACCCACACAATGGCTTTTTTTTTTTTTTTAAAGACAGAGGGACAGTGAGAGTGAGAGAGAGAGAGAAAGAGAGGGAAACAATTTTTTATTTAGTTTTTCATGTGGCTTTCATTGTTCCAAGACTTCGTTGTGTATGTGTCACTGGGGTTTGAACTCACCTACTTGCGCATGCCAGGCAAGCGCCGTAACTGCTGAGCCACCACTCCCGTCCCACTCAATGGCTTTTGAAGACTATAGCCCAACATGCAGAAAGGTGAGACATTCCCCAAAAGACTGGTGAACATTCTCATCAAGGAAAAAGCCCTTTGCAAACAGATTTGCACTTGTTATGCTCAAACTGTTGTTTGAGCATAAGAACATTTAAAAAATGAGTTTTAGAATATTCTGGATGAAAAGCTAGGCATAGGGGTGCATGCCTGTAATCCCAGTGACTTGGGAGGCTGAGGCAGGAGGATTCCAAGTTGGAGGCCAGCCTCAGCAACTTAGCAAGACCCTGTCCCAAAAGTCTTATTGGAGTAAAACCATCAATAAAAATAGATTTTTAATTATAAAGACGCATTCGTGGGGCTGGAGCGATGGCTTGGCAGTTACGGCGCTTGCCCGGCATGTGCAAGTACACAGGTTCAAACCCCAGCACCCACATATACAACTAAGTGTCAGAGCAAAGAAATCCATGTGAAAAACTCAATAGAAATTGATTCTCTCTCTCATCGTCCTTCTATCTTTAAAAAAAAAAAAGAAGCAGCAGCATTCATTAAAATGATAGCAAAGAGGAGAGAAATTAGCTACTTAGAGACCAGCAAAAGAGCAGACTCCCTGGATATTTTCAACATCTTAAACTCTAATGACATTTGTAACAAATGAGACCAGGACTTTTCCTGGTTTTAGTCCTATTGACTTAGCTAAGAGTAACTGATACAATTAACATTGAGTGCTAATAGGATATGCAAAGAACATTCTGCTTCTTTTCTATAGGCTATGAGTATAATCTGTATTTGTTCACATCTTGTAGTGTAAAATTATTCATATTACAACTCCAATTTTAAACATTTTTCTTATAGCAATAAAGTCATCTCTCAGTTAAGAATGCTCTACCCCTCTTCTTCACCTGGAACATTCATCAATGCCTAACAAAGAAAGAACAAAAGAAAAAGAAAGAAAGAGTAACTCAGCATTGCTATTTGTCAGCTTTCCCTTCTGTAAAATGCATGTAACACTGACCTCATAAAGCTACTGTTTTTTGTTTTTCAGGGCTGAGAATCGAACTTGGGGCCTTGCGCATGTTAGGCAAGCACTCTGCCACTGAGCTAAATCCCCAACCCCTCATAAAGCTATTGTAAGAATTAGCTGAGATTGTGTGTGTGCTTGTGGCTGGTAGATGGCAATTGTCCAGTAAGTGCCAGGTGATGGACTGACTGAATGAATCAATGAAGCGTCTGGACTGTGATTGATTTGTCACTGGGCTCAGCTGTACAAACCTGGGAACAGCCAAATTGCAGAAACCATTCACAATTTAAGACACTCATCCACGTGCTGTCAGCCTCTGAAACTGCAGATATAAGAACTGGGAAGAAATACGCTGCCTCCAGAGAGCATGCCTTGCAAATTCAGATGACTGCAAAGTTGAGAACATTATAGTGCCCACATTAAAAAAAAAAAAAAATCTTCCCCTCAACTATTAATGTCTATGATTCTGTGAAAAAATGGGGAATAGTCGACCATGTAGTCATTTTGGTTTTGGAGATCTAGAATTAAAATCTTTCTCTCAAAAATCAGTATGCAAATTTGGAAGCCTTCAGCAATCAACTAGGGCTCAGATATCTACAGAACAACGGAGCCATGGCCGAGGTACTGCTCCACACTAACCACACTGCTGATGTGGGAAAGAGCTTTTAATAAGGAATTCAAAGACCTGAGTTTTCTTTTGGGGCTTTTTCTTATTTCTCTTCCCCTCTCTGGTCTTTATTTTCAATACCAGTTAAATAAACAAGCCAGACAAGATGATGGCTGAGACTGTCCCCTTCCCAGTTGTTCCATTCCCTAATTCTGCCTTGCTGTAGAAAAAATAATGGCCTGCAAGAAGTTAGGGAAGGCTTCACCTGCCAGAGGAGAAGTGAGACCCTCAGGGGTGAGAATCACGCTGGGGAAATACCATTTTTAATGAGTTGTAAAATGCATCATTAGTTTATGCACCATTACAAAAGAAAAAACTGCTGCCAATTAAACTGCTACACACCATAACCTATAGGATGCACCCTGATTTCAGAAATGGCAAAATGTGTGCACCAGGGGGAGAACACCTTAGAATCAATAAAATGAGGAGAATAGCATTTCACTAGGCACTTGTTAAAGTCTAGGCACTGAGCTAAATGTCTATACATATTATTTTATGTAACCCTAAACAATGCTGTGAAATAAATGGAAGTATGTGAAAGAATAGCATTTTCATAGAGCAGAAAACTGAGGTAAAAGGGTTTATAGAATTTGTTTAAGGCCATCTGAGTAGCAGATATAAGAGGTAAAGTTTTTACAACTATTTCACTCCAAACTCCATCTTTTTAACCCTCCACCCTTTGAAGAAAAGCTGGGGCACTTGATAAAGGGTGAAAATTATGTATCTGAAGGAGATATGACTAAAACATAAACTGTTGGTACATGTTAAAGGAACTTACTAGGATGAAATATTTTAAACTAGAAGGAATCTTAAAGATTGTATGATTTAAGCATATGTTTTACAGGAGGATCATAAGTTCAAGACTAGCCTCATCAACCCTGTCTCAAAAAATAAAAAGGACTGGGGATATAGCTCAGTGGTGAAAGCACACTGGGTTCAATCTCCTGTAAACCCCCCAAAAAAGACAAACAAATTGAAGACCAGAGGGATTATATGATTTGCCCAAGGTCACACAACCAGTTAGTGCAAAAGCCAGGATTCTAGAATTTTTCCCAGTAATAAGATCACGCCTGCAAGTCTGTAGAGTCCTGAATCCACCTATTCCTGCCTTTCCAAGTTCTAGACATTCTCCTATCTCTATGCTTTCTGTTTTTGTTTTTGTTTTTTTTTTTTTAAAGAGGGAAGGACAGTGAGAGAGAGAGACAGAGAGAATTAATCTTTACTGAGTTTTTCATGTGGCTTTCATTGCTCTGACACTTAGTTGTATACGTGGGTGCTGGGATTTGAACCCGTGTACTTGCGCCAGCCGGGCAAGCACTGTAACTGCTGAGCCACTGCTTCAGTCCCTCTAAGCTTTCTTAATGGATTCTCATGACCACACAGGCAAATTTCTTCAAGTCTGAGCTGCAGAGCCACCTCGGAGCAGTGTGGATGGAAAAGCTGACCTGCCTGCTAATCTTTCAAAACTCTAAGAATGCAGCACACCTACTCTGTCTGCTTTGTGGACACACATGTAAAATGAGGCTAGAAACACCATCCTCACAGAAAGGCAATGCAAATGAGTCCCCATGGCACACAGTGGGCAGGCGATCGATGGCGGTTGTTATGGCTATGACTCTTAAAGTAGTTTAGGGCTTTTACTGTCCCCTTGCCTTTCTTGGATATTATTTATATAATCTATTTTGCATTTTCCAATTTGAAGTATTTCGTAGTGGCTGGAGACAGCAGAAGCAGGAGAACAAGCCTGCATCCTTGTCTTCTCTATCTGCCTCTATAATAGAATATCTTGCTCCAGCAGAGAAACAAAACCCTCCTCTGTCATTACTGTTCACAAGCTTGCCTCCTGTTGGCTTTAGTCCAGTCCTCTGCCCTTCCATTAACTTTTTATACAAGGCCTGTAAAATTGAGCTTCTTGAAGACATCCGTTTCTTTTCATAATTCATCCTTCTGTCTTAAAGTGAAGGCCCATATCCCCTTTCCAAGGAATAGGCAGTCCTCCAGACTTCACACCATTTGAAGCTCAAGGTCAAGGCAATTTATATTCAACCTTCCAGCCTTTAGTGTTTGAATGCCAGTACAGGAAAAGCCCCTTCCTACCATTTTAGGGATCTTTGTGCTTCTATTTACACATGTGTTGAAAGACAATATGTGATAATTATGTTTCCAGGAGAAAGGGCAGGTTCTCAAGCTGAGAAGTGAAAAATGCCAAAGAAGCTGAAAGGCCAGGATGTAGGCTGACTTAATTGCTCCACTTTCCATATTAAAGACACCTAACCGAGGGACAAGCATGTGCCCAGCCTCTCAGTCAACCAGTTTGTGGAAGCACAGCTGGGGAAGCCAGCAGGCACACCCAAGGACCAGCTTCCCTGGTGATGATGGAAGCACAGGCTTTAAGAATCAAGCATCACAAGAGCCCAGATTTCAGCTCCTGCCTTCCTAAGCCCTGCCTGGCTGTGGTTTTGTTCTTCCTGCTTTTGTGGGACTTTGAGGTGGTTGCTTGCTACCGCATATTAAAGCCTGATGCCTAGGTGCATGCTCCTGGAGTGCTTCACATAGCTTATGTTTTCTAATTCTCCCACATACTACTTCCCACACTTGCAGATGAAAAACCAAGGATTAGAGAAACCAAATAATTTGCCCAAAGTCACAGATCTAGGAAAGGATGAAGTCAGCATTTAAACTCAGGTCCATCCTACACAAAGACTCAAGTATGGATCTGTCTAATCTAATAGCTAAGTCATCCTGGTCAAAGCACACCTGAAGCTTCTCTCTCCAGGGGTGGGACATGGCTATGTTTGGTGCAGTCTCAGACACAACATTTGATGGCCTGGGATAATCCCCAGCCCTGAGTTTATATGAAGCCTCAGATAGCCAGATCACTGGGTTTCTGCCTCCGTTTTCTTCTTTGTGCTGCAGTTACCACCCTACAGCTAGCATTGAGCTCTGAAACCCACCTTGCTCACCCCTTGCCATCTTCTGGCAGGGGTTAGAAGGAAATATGTCTTAGACCCTATGTCTACAGTCACGGGAGGGGTCTGCCAGAACGAGTGCTGGCTGAGTAGTGTGGAACCACAGACTCACTTGACCTTATGTTAGTGGTGAGTGTTTCTCACCACTTGTGGACTCAGGTGACCACACCTCCTCCAGCTTATAGGACAGCACAACTCCCTTTGCTTTTGTGATGTTCTGTGGACTCCTATGAATTTCACTGCTATCAATCTCTTCCAGTCCATCCCAATAACTCAGCAGACATTCTGCCAACCACTTCAAGAGTCCCAGTGCCAATCTTGTTTTGGGGCAGGAAGTCAGGTTTCTTCGTGTAGCCAAGTGACTAAACAACTAATAAGACTGACTGAAGCAGTTCAGACAAGTGCAGCTAAACTAAAATAAAAAGTTCTACGTGACTCCTATCCCAGTCACTATTAATGATGTGATAATTATAAACATAACAGCAAATATTATTACCAATTTCAAGTGTTGACATGAAACCAGCTAGTATACTCTAATCCTGGAAAGTTTTGGGAACTCATGTAATATAGTAAACTCAACAACTATAAATCCAGCTTAGATGAAAGCTCAGTCTAACCATGAGAATGAAGTTGTACTTCTCAGCAGAAAACCCTAGGGCTATGCACAAAAATCTCTGGTGACCTGGACTGGCCTATATCCATGGTGGCAACTATTTCCACCAATCCTTGTAAGGTTGATGCAGAGAGACTGGCCAGAGATTCATCGAGCCCATTCCCTCTTCTGAAGCACATAACTCTTAAATTTCTCAGCATCCCTTGCAGTTAGGAGCAGCCATGTGACACCTCTAAATGAAGAAATGTGAACAAAGTGTTACATGCCACTTCTAGGCCTGGCCCTTGAAATCACTTCAAAGTCTATCTTCTATCAGTTAGAAGCAAAGGTTACAGCATAGAACCACAAAATTCTAATGGATAGCACAGTCACTCAATGGAAAGAGCTTGGGTCCTGGGTTGTCACCAACCAGACCATGAGCAAGAAATAAACTTCCATTATGTTATCTCTAATATTTGCAGCTTATTACAGTTGTCAATATATACTGACCAATAAGCAGAGAATACTGCCATTGTTCACATAGTTTTTGGTGAAATGTCAGTGTGAAAAATGGTGGAGACTCTGAAGAAATTACTTTCCAGTTCCATTTAGAAATCTTATGTCCAGGGGCTGGAGCGGTGGCTTGGCAGTTACGGTGCTTGCCTGGCATGCGCAAGTACACAGGTTCAAACCCCAGCACCCATGTACACAACTAAGTGTTGGAGCAATGAAAGCCATGTGAAAAACTCAATAAAAATGGATTCATTCTCTCTCTCTCTCTCTCTCACTGTCCTCTGTCTTTAAAACAGAAAGAAAGAAATCTTATGTCCAGGGGCTGGAGCAGTGGCTCAGCGGTTATGACGCTTCCTTGGCATGTGCGAGTATATGGGTTCAAACCCCAACACCATGTACACAACGAGGAGCTGGAGCAATGAAAGTCACATGAAAAACTAAATAAAAATTGATTCTCTGTCTCTCTTTGAAAGAAGAAAAAGAAACCTTATGTCTAGTGTTAATATATCCTAGAAAAGGTAGACATGATCTCATTAAAAGCAATAAGCATCTGTCAGTGATCTGGGTACAAAAACTGCAGAACTCAAAAAGAGAACAATGAGCACAGCAGAGGGGAAAACTTGGATGAGCTTAGATACCAGCTACCAGTAGTAAACCAAGCTTTTCCTTTTTCTCCCCCAAAGAGTTAATCTACTGCCATGCATCTGACATGCACATGTGAAAGCATCCAGTAAATTTTACAGTTATTATGAACAAAAATTACTATTACTGTTGTTTCCCAAGTCTAAATTCTTGGCTTTGTCACTTGCCCAGCCTAGTTCCAGCTGCATCTCTGACCACCACTAGGTATTTCCAATTAGATTGCACCCAAAATCCAAAATACCTCCTCTGCCCCCTACTTTGTGCCTCCATCATGTTGAAGAGGGGAATGATCAATTGCTTCATGCTTAGACTATGCCAGGCTCATGACAACAATTATGTCATTAAATCCTCTCATTCTTTCTTGATATGTCATTATTTCCATTTCACAGATGTGGAAAGTGAAATTCATAGGATTTGCTCAAGATCACATGACTGTTATACAGGCGCTCCACAACTGACTGGAGTGCTCTCTTAAACAGCTGACTGCACCTGGTGGTTACGGAGCCTGCTTGCTCTGGCTCTTGAATGCCAATTGTCATTTTCAGGTTGTTTTTTCTTTCTTTCTTTCTTTCTTTTTTTTTTGGCAAGCTGGTGGCTTGAAATCTGTTATTATAGGAGTATTTACACAACAGAAATCAGCAAATGCTACAAACACTACAATGAGGACTTTTATCCCTCCTCGGAAACATTATCAGCATATCACTGACTACACCTTCCAATCTGAACTAGTATGGCAATGCAATGTCCTAACAGAATTTTGTTGGGATTTCAGGAATAAGAGTGAAAGAATCCCTGGATTATAAAAACTTACAAAAATTAAAGCCACATGAAACAAAGACACAAAGGAAAGAAGAAGTATGTCTCCCTTAACACAGCTTGAGCTTCCAAGAGTTCCATATGGAATTCTCCAAAGAAGCTGATAGGAAAGAACTAGCAAGGACAGTGCTGGTTATAGGTGGAGACGCAGTTAAATTCTGGGGCAGTGTGGAGAACGTCTATGGAAAGAAAGATCTTAGAGATTTAGTTTTAAGCTAAGGGTTGAGGTAGGCATCAAAGGCACCTTGAAGTAAATTCTAAATCAGGGAATTTTTGTGTTAAATGAACATGCAAACTGCAGTTAGCACATTAGTGTAGTGGCAGATAATCCAAAGCAGAAGATGAAATCACATGGTACATTCCAAAGCCACAGATAAATGATTGGAATTTTTTCTTTGATCAGCTGCATAAGATTTACCTTCTTGGATCAAAATATATCTTAATTAGATGAGTGTACATCAATCTCATGTGTGGCAAAAGGGTTACAGACTCTCATGGAGTGGTTAAGGACAGTCAGCCTACATTTGCTTTTTCCTTCTTAAGTAAACACCCCACGTGTGGAGAATAATCCTGTCTGAAAAATAAAGAATATTTTATTTTAATCTGTGGCCCAGAGCTGTTGCTCCTAATTCTGGCTAATCATCAAATTTGGTGACTATTTTAAAAAATACAAAATCTGGTGTCTGTATTTAGATTTAGATTCATTAAGTCTAAGAAATTGTGTGTTTTCCAGAACTAAACTGAAAGACTCATAAAAGCATAAGAGCAAAACAATAATTATGACAATTAAAGGATCCTAAGAAGAAATCTAAGCAGGTTTGACCAATAGACCCAAGTATAGCCAGAGAAAAGGAAAACACTTAGGACAAAGGATCTACAGGGAATTCCAATGTGAAGAGGCTTTGATTATGTCCAGCAGGACCCTGAGGATCAGAGAGGAAGACTAATTGCATTTATTAGCTATGTCTGCAGGGTAAGATACTTAACTTCTTCACACCTCAGAATCCTCATCTATAAAACAGGAAGACTCAGTCCTGAATTGCTAGGCTATTCGGAGTTGGAAAGCACCCATCAGAGCTCCTAGCATAGGGGAATGTCACTGTTAGTTATCGCCCCATTTCTAATGTTTTTTTCTTTCTCAATCTGTTTTGGGAACATCATCCCAAGTCAATGCATATGAAGCTCCAGAAGCTGCTGCCTGCTTCCCCTAACCTCCCTTCTCTAGCAGCAGTCTGAAGCAGGCTCCAGCAGTCCTCTCCAGATGACAAAAGAAGCTAATCACACCAGTGATCAGAAAACAAATTTCCAGCTATAGGTCAGTTTAACTTTCAAATTGCTAAATGACCCTGAACAAGCCTCCTGCTTCCCTTGGTCTTGATTTCTAGCCCTGCCAAATGGGTACAATAAAATAGAACCTGTCTTGGCCAAAAGCTCTAATGAAGAGCAAGGAGAATGGGTTAATGAGAAAGCTGACACTCAGCTCAGGAATAATGAGCCATCCTGACCCTTCCTGGTCAGAGAGGTTGTTGGCACCCACCAAACTGCTGCACTGAGCTTCAGCTAATTGGAGGCAGATGACAGATGACACCAGGTTTCTGGGAAATGAAACATCTCTCCAGACCCAGAGTTCTACAGTGAAGAGGTGGGTGGGAAACTTCCCCAGAGAAATGCAACCAAGGTTCCTGGGGGCAGCAAATAAAATATTAATGGAACGTGAGCCACCACCAGGACATGTAAGGGAGTAAAGCAAACAAAGTTAAGACTGGAGAGTGCTGCTGGCCCAGCCTTCCAGCTGGCACAACACGCTGGAAATGAGATGTGTCCAGCCACATAGCAGTAGGACAGCTATGGAGGACCACAGCAGCACCAAGAGCTCTAGAGACTGGAAGATTCCTGGGAATTAAGGAAACAGTACTATGCTCTTTACCAGAAAGGAAAAGAGATTGTCTTGTAGAAACGGTGATAAAGCAAAAGTATGGGGGAAGCCTCAGATGCATCTGTTGTGAGAAATGACCAGGAGAGACAAATACACATCACAAAAGCAGGAGGCAGGCTTGTGAAGGGAGTATGGGAAGGCGAGTGAAAAGGAAGCCCGAAAGAAAGGTGAGTGGGAAGAGACCAGGAGGAGGAAGAGCAGAGGGATCAGAGAAAATTAGATCATCCAAATCTCATGAAAGGACGAGGGTAGAATGGCCACAGCTTGTCCTCACAGAAAGGGAAGCATCTAGACCTTCATGCTGAGGATTTTTATAATTTAGAATTTCAAAATAACTGTGTATCTGAAACATGTCACACACATGGGACTTCCCACTTGAGCTAGCTCTGAAGCTGTTTTGTTTTCCCCTGCAAGTGAAGGGAGCCTGGAGATGGGGCCAGGGTAGGACTGATGAGATGTGACAGGAAACGCTTCCCACTCCACCCTTGCACCTGGCCCCCTCACCAGGCACCAGCTGGCCCCAACCTACCAACTGCATGGACCTCATTTCCAGCAGTTTCTGGTCACAGCTCCAAGGGCCAAACCTAACTAGAGATGAGGACCTGGCCAGGTAGAAGGCATTTCTCCCCCAATGTGGGAGCCACATCATTGTAACAACTCCCTTGGCTGCATTTGCTGACTTAATTTATACCAAATTAATTTACACATCTTTAGAAATTAAACATTCTCAAAAAGCAACTACTCCTAAGTCTATTGTTTATTTATGTTCGGTGTCTCCATCATATTGGGAGTTCCTGGGGCAGGTCTATGCATCTCCTTTTCCCTGGGAGCTTTGGGGGCAGAGATAACACCCACTAACCTGCACAAGCCCCAGCAAGGCTGGGGCAACCCAGAGGTACAAATGCTTTTTGATGAAGACAGCATTTTAAATCCCAGTTCTTCCAAAGGATTCTTCTTCAGGAAGGGAAACATTCTGAAAACCAGTGATGTCTATTAAAAAACAAAACTCAAAGCTCCAGCCTACAGAGAAAGTGCCAAGACGCTGGAGCAACCAGGAGCTCAGCCAAGACGCTGGAGCAACCAGGAGCTCAGCCAGATAGAATCAAGGAAAACTATTGTTCTTCCTACTAGGAAGGGATGGCCTGCACCACAGTGTCTCCACCACCCTCTGAGCCAGAGTTCAGCTGGGACTACCCAGTCTTCAGAATCCCACATTAGTTAGGATTACATTAGGCTGAGAGTCCAGAGAGTTCTGCTAGAATAGGTTAAACAAATAAGATGCATATTTCTCAAAAGCAACAAAATTTCTGGAGCTGGCAGGACAGGGCAGCCTCGGTGGTGACTACCTACTTAATTTACCATCCTTGCACATGGCCTTTATCAAGAGATAGAAGTGGTCACAAGATGGCAACAGTGCCACCTGGCATCTTATCCCCATTCCAGGGGGAAAAAAGTAAAGAGCAAACAGCTTTTTCTCT
The DNA here is from genome assembly GCA_004027875.1 of Aplodontia rufa. Lineage (NCBI taxonomy): Eukaryota > Metazoa > Chordata > Mammalia > Rodentia > Aplodontiidae > Aplodontia > Aplodontia rufa. Next base: position 43,243 of record PVKS010006053.1, read on the forward strand.
GGATGTCTTTATCTTTATTCATGAAGCAAAAGTCCTCCCCCTTACTACTGTTATCAATAGTTGGAATTGTATCATGTGATCTTTCCTAGGGGCAAGAAAAGCTCGGAATTTAAGTATTCTGCTAAGATAAGCGAAGGAAAAGATACAAAGTTCACCAATCTCCAGTACCTATCTGTATCATATCCACAGAGTTAAAACCAGGACCCTTATATCCTTCCAAGAGGGATGATGTGGGGTGGCTCTTGATCTGCTCTCTCATGTGAAGAGCAATGAAAAAAATATATCCCAGACTCAGAAAAGCTTCTCAGACTTCCAGATGTGTCTCCTCCCATTTAACACGCTGAGTCACTTACATGCTTTCTCTCATTTATTCTTAACAAAATAAGGCAAAAGCTATAGCCTTGATTTTTTTGGTCCACACAAAATTCATATGCTGAAATTCTAACCCTCACAATGTGGTAGTATTTGAAGATAGTGTCTTTGAGGGGCAACTGGGTCATAACGGTGAAGCCCTCATGACTGAGATTAGTCCCCTTATGAAAGAGATGCCAAAGAGTTTGCTTGCCCCTTCTGCCATGTGAGATCACATGGAAGTCTCTGTCCAGGAATAATGGACCCTCATTAGACACAGAGTTTGCAGATACCTAGATTTTGGTCTTCCCAGCCAAGAAGAATCCTGGAAGGCAGGATTCTTGGTGCAAAGAAAGTAAGGGAGAAGAAAAATCAGCAAAGGCCCAGCCTGGGAACCTTAAGCCTACAATCTAGCTAAAAAGTTGAGGGAAATGTCACTGTTATATGTCTGTTTCTCTGGATCTATATAAATAGGACTTTTTTTTTAAATCATACAGTGCCTACAGAGCTGAATCTGGGTGCCAAGAATGAATCTATGGAACAGCCAGGCACTGAGAAGTGGATGGTCCACCGTAGCACCCCTCTCAGGAAATCAGTGCAGTGATCTCACAGGCAGTCTGGCCTCAGCTTGGAGGTCTCCCTGACTTTGGCCTTTCAGGTCTTTCCTCAGCTTCCTTAGCTCTGTCTCATGCCTTTCCTTGACCCCTGGCACCTGTCCCTTCCTTGCCCCTGACTCTCTAAAAGCACTGAGCCATCACACAATCCTGACCTCTGGCTTCCTGGTAATTGCTGAGTCTAGCTGAGGTCCTGTGATCCGTTCCTGGGGCCCCCTTGTGGATTCCTCAGTCCTATTCTCTACAGTTCACAGCCACTGTTGATGGAGAAAAAGGATTCAGAAGCTGCAGGAGCCTCTCAAACAGCAGTTCCTAACCTCTATGGAGTCAAAGACCCTTTGAGGCATTTGATAAAAGCCACAGATTTTGTCCTATTAAAGGGCACATATGTGTGCATCTACAATATTTCTATGTGGTTATTGGATCTGGATAGACCTCCCCCAAAGTCCACTCATGGAGCCAGGATAAGAACTCTTGGTCCAGAGAAAATCATGTACTGTGTTCCAGGGCTGTTGCCCTCTCCAAGGGAGGCCCCCAGGAGCTCAGCCAGGCAATTCGCAACTTGTCCTCCTCCCAGGGAAGCATTTGGAACAGTGAGAACACAAATTGTCTCTTGATCCCTCCTACCTCAAACCCTTAATGAAAAAAAATAAAAACTGAGCACTTACTGTGCGGCAAGCTGTGGAAAGCCGAAGAACTTGACGTACACTTTCTGGAAACCAAATCTTCACAATCAACTTGTTAAGTGGATATTAACCCCATTTCAGAGCAAGAAAATCAGGCTTAAAGAAGTTAAAGAACCTGACCATGATGCACAAATAGTGAGTTTCTTTGGGGTGCAGAATCAAATGCAGGTTCATCTAAGGTCTCTGCCTGCTCTTCTCAGCATTACACTCTAGAGACATCCTGACGTCAGGTCATCCTTAACAGTACGCAAGTGAAAGTTCCTTTGCCACTGAAAACCTATCCTTTACCCTTCACATGGCACAGAGCCTAAATATAGCTAAAAAGAGAAGCAACAGATCACAATTACATGTCTGTTTCTCCAGGTCTGCATAAATGAGGTATTGTTTAAAAAAAAAAATCACACAGAGCCTATAGAGCTAAACCTGGGCGCAGAGAATGAATCCATGGAACCAAACCAGCCTCAGTATGGGTCAACTAGGAGAGAGCTATAGGTGGCGTTCTGATGAGAATCGGGGAGAACAGCCGAGGGCATGGGGGTGTCTTTGAAGATGTAATGAGGAGAATTAGCTAGCAGAGGGGAAGAGCTTTCCTAGACAAAGTGTATAGCAAGAAAAATAGATAAGAAGGCTTCTGAGGGGCTGGAGTGGTGGCTCAGCGGTTTCAGTGCTTGCCTGGCAAGCACAAGGACCCGGGTTCAAACCCCAGCACCACATACACAACTAAGTGTTATAGCAACTAAGGCCATGTGAAAAACTAAATAAAGTTGTTTCTCTCTTTCTCTGTCTCTCTCTGTCCCTCTCTCTTTAAAAAAAAAAAAAAAAAAAAAAGAAGGCTTCTGATACATTCAGAGGTACAGGGGCTGGAATAGGGACCGAGGACAAATCCTTCCCTGTCAGATCTATGCTTAAAGACCACAGCAAGGGGTGGAACCTTGGAAATGGCATTACAATGAACTGTCTTCACAAGATGGCCCTAGACATGCTTAGCCTAGAAGAGAACATGGGGGAAAGATGCTGTTCACATTGGAAGAGTCCCACCATAAGGAAGGTCAGGGCTGTGGACAAAGTCAAGGTATAGTTGTCAAAAGTCTGGAATCCAGGAAACAAGATCAAATGAAAGCAGGTTAGGATCAATTACGAGGAAGAAGACTGTTCTGGGCGTTTATAAACCAACATACTGGGCTTACTTTCAGAGGCCAGAGGCAAGGGCTTGATGCATAAAGGACTGGTCTTGATTAAAGGACCTAGAAAAGGTAGGCACCTTCCCCCAGTATCATGGCTATTCAGGAAGCCAAATAAAAAATTAAAACATCAAATACACAGGAAAAAAATCTTAACATATCATAAGTCTATATGTTCTTCAAAGATAGTGGGACAATGTAAGGCAAATCTAGCTAAGGAAATCATGGGTACATGCAAAAAGTAATTTCTATAATTAAAAACAATTGTAAAGTTCAATGCTGAGAGAGTAGTTAAATAAATTGGGTGGGATGTCACAGATAATGTAATTGCTAGGGATGTGGGGCCTAGAATTAGAATGCCTGGATTAAATCTTGGCTCTGTCCCTCAAGAATCATGTGACCTTCAGAAAATTACTTAAATTCTTTAATCATCCATTCCCTCACCTGTAAATGGTCACAATGAAAGAACCTGTCTCCTAGTATTGTTTCTTAGAGCAAGGTTTGATATATTTCTAGATATCTGCACAAAAAGAAAACATTCAATAAACATTAGCTCATAGTATTATTGCCATTATAGAATATTATTGGATCATTGAAAATAATTTCTAGAAATGTAATTATACTGAAATATGTTTACAAATCATGTGTGTTAGGTTTTTAAAAGATATAAAGTATGTATGCTTTATTTTTGTTGTATATATATTTATATAGTATATTTATGTTTATATATGTCATGTATGTCTATATTTAGATTATTAAGAAAATGAGATGAAGATTTAGAAATAAATAGCCAAGGAGAATATGAAATTACTGGCCTTCACCAAATGAAGAAAAGAACGACCAACTTCAATACAGCCAATTTTCCCCCCAAGGGGAATGTGCTCCTGAGGAATTTCTTTGATGTGAGCTTATAAAATATTCCTGGCTGTCAGTGCTGCCCCAACCTCCACCATGCCCTTCTTTCTTCTCTTCTATTCCTGAATCAGGATTTGAGCTTCCCCAATCCAGAAAATGGCAAGAGCAGTCTCCCTTACTACGAGGATTATCAACAGTAACTGCAGCCAAGCACTCTCTTGAAAAGAGCACCGCACTTGTTTTCAAAACCCTCCTATTTCCCTACCAGTCTTTAAAACAACCTTTACCTAAGAACTACTCCACCTGCAGTTTGTCTCGTTCCGAGATGGACAATTCCATGAGGGCCAGGAAGAGAGTGAATGAGGGATGGTCACTTCAGCCACACTAAACAGGAGGCCACATATACTGTGCAGATATAACTGAGGGGCGATTTCAGGGGTTCTCAGTTAAGACTAGTGCAGCCATGGAAAACATTCCAATCCCTTCCTGTATATTCCCATTATTCAGAGTGGACAGGTGGGGGAAAAGTCTCGAGCGCTGAGGACAAAGCTGATGATGAAAGGTCCCTCCCACTCTGCTCTGTGGAGCTCTTTCCTGCTCCTGAGGCAAAGAAGCAGTTAGATGAGAACCAAAATAATGACAGGAGTGCACTGGAGTACAGGTGACTTGGATGTGTGTCTGAAATTAGATTTCAGGCAGGTGGGCAGGCCTTTGCAGGCTTCAGCAGTTGTCCTTTTGTGCAGAAGGATGGACAAAGCACCCCACGCTCAGCAGCTAAACTCAACTCTTCATTGTTACCTAAACAATGGAGTCAGGAGGTAGATGCAGTGGAGGTGAAGTCAGGCTCTTGGGAAGTCAATTCCCAAGAATAAAGCAACAATCAGGAATAAAGCATCTGGGGGCAGTGAATCAGTGAGGTTCTGTATTTTAAGAAATTCTCTTTCAAGCAGGTTGGACAAGATATGTGGCTCCATATGGCCCATGAGGGGGTGGAATAGGGAAAAACTTCTTCAATCAACCCACCCGGTCCACACAAAGGAGTCTCAAGAGGAGGGGCTGTAGAAGTTCACATGCTTTCTTATAGCTCTTAGAAAGGCAGGACAAGCTTCCCAGGACCCCTCTCCAACAGTGACAAATCATTCCTCAGTGTTCCAGCCATTGATCCTTCCAAGTGTGAAACTGAGCAGCCTATCAGGTTAGAGCATGCAGCCTCCCAGGGGCAGATCCAACAGGAGGTCTTGAGTAAGGTAAGTTCATCTGTGGGAGGCAGGATGAGACCCTGGGAGGTCTGGCAAGCCCTCGCCCACTTGGCTGAACTCCAGGAGAGAAGTTCATCAACCTGAAGCCATAGTGAAAGTGCATTCACGCCTGAGTGTGAGTAAGTGGTTTCTCCCTAAGTTTTAACCTCCTCACTAATTCTTCTCCCCAGTTCTCTAGTAGTAATAAACCAACTTTGCCAACAGATTCCTAAGGTATTTGGGGACACGAACATCTGAAGGCATTAGTCTGCAATATTTGCAACAACTACATACACTTATTCTCATAGTTGGCATTCCCTCAACCTCTCCTCCCTGCCATCACTACCTTCTCCTCCTAAAATTCCAATCTACCAGCTCAGAGTCCTCAAACATATGTTCTTAGCAAATATACTTCATGTCTCCCTAGAACACAACCCTTTTCCTGTGGAGATACAGGTAGAGATCCAACTGGAATGGAAACAAGGCCGGTTAAAATCTGAGAAGTCAAATGTCCAACAAGTGTTGGGAAAACCTGGCATAGAAGGGACACTATGAGAGGTCTCAGTGCCCTTGGATTCAAATGCACCAGGAGATACATCTCCAAATTCAACTCAGGCACTTACTTCCCCTGTTTTTTGTAGGGCAAGCCATTTATTCTTTCAGTAACATGGAGATGGAATTTTATTACAAGTAGCAACTAATGGCAAGTGCTTCATGAAGATTATTCACTTCCATGGTTACCTGGGAGAAATTTTTAATCCTGGTGGGGAGAAATAAAATTGTAACATTTTTTAAAATACCGCATTTCATTCCATAAAGTAGATGGTACTATGATTACCATCAAGAAACTGAAGTCACAGGGCTGAGCTGTGGCTTGGTGGTTATGGTGCTTGCCTGGCATGCACCAGGACCCAGGTTTAAACCCCAGCACCACGTACAAGATGAAATATCAGAGCAACGAAAGCCATGTGAAAAACTAAATAAAATTGATTCTCTCTTTCTCACTCACACACTGTCCCTCTCTCTCTTAAAAAAAAATGAATGAAAGAAAAAGAAAAGAAACTGAAGTCAGGGGAGGCTCATAACTTGGCTGTCATCACACAGCTAGTAGAGAAAATAAAGCCAGGACTAACAGGGCTGCCAGACTCCAACGCCCTTGGCCTATACCCTCCTACTTTTGAAAGTCTTTCCCTCCCTTCTAGGTCCATAGTTCACTCTTTATTCAGATCATGTTACAGGAAGAGACTTGGGGACCAGTCCTGCTCATATTGTTCTCTTCCTCTTCTCCTTTTCTATTATACTCACAGTCTGGAATACTCCACCCAGAAATTGATTTCTTTTTATCTTCTGTTGCTGTCTAATCACCTCATGTGTGTCTTCTTGGCTTTCTAGTCAGTAGCTGCTCTCAAATCTTGTCCCTTCTCCCTCTAACCAAGGCCACTGCAAGCCCTCAGTGAATGAGTGTTGAGCAACTAGTTTGAGAGACACAGATGCAAAGCCTAGTTGGTATACTCTTCTTGAAGTACAGAATTTCCTAAGTCAGAATCCTCCCTAATTCCATCATTTGCAAAAAAAAAAAAAAAAAAAAAAAAAAAAAAAAAAAAAAAAAAAAAAAAAAAAAAAAAAAAAAAAAAAAAAAAAAAAAAAAAAAAAAAAAAAAAAAAAAAAAAAAAAAAAAAAAAAAGCTACTTACAAAGAGTTCTAAAGCAATGGGAAGAGGCTTATGATAAAATGTCAAGATAAAGATGATAGGTTGCAAAAATAGATACATTTTGTGAACTCAACTATATAGAAAATGACATAAAAATATGGAGAAAATGAAAAAGAAGAAGAAGAAGAAAAAGGAAAACAAAGACTGAAAGCAAATATACCAAAGGCTTAAAGATTATCACTGGCAGGTGGGACAATAAAAGATTCCTGGGTTCCCCTCCCCCCATTTAGTTTTGGAAATGCCAGGAATTGCACTTCAAAGAAATTCCAGAATGAATGTTAAATTGGATTCTATTTGTAGAGAGGAGTTAGTGGGAGTAAGCTTGGGAATGGAGAGGTGTTAAGTGGTTATTTAAATCAGAAGAAAATATTAAACAAGTGTATCACTCAGGGTCCAACCAGAAAAATGTTACTCTAGGAATTAAAAATAGGGAACTCAATGCAGGAAACCGGTTACTCAGGTGATAGGCTGGAGGGGAAGCCCAAGGATAATCAGAAGCCAAGGCCACCCCATGGAAGGTAGAACCTGGGGAGCAGAGCCTCATTTCTTTGCCCAGAAAAGGTGAGGGTCATTCAGGGTGTGGAGCTTCCCATTTCTTTCCACCCTTCAAACTCCTGCCAGTGCCTTCTATTGGCCAAACTCTGCAATGAGCAAGTGGTCATGGAGCCTGGTAAATGTAGTCTGCAGGGGCTGGCACCCTACAAATCAGAGCAGGGCAGGAGAGGATGGGAGGATGGATCAGAAGACAAACCAGCCTATAGCCAGTACAAAGGCAATAAAAGGTCAGGTTATCAAATAGATTCTAGCTCAGGTCAACAAGAAGAGAAGTACACAAGTTGGCAATTTTCTGGAGAATATTTGACACACATACAATTCAAGGTAAACACAATATCTAGCTTAACAGTCCACTCTTGGCACCTGTGTATTCATTTGCTAGGGCTGTCAAAACAAACTGCCACAGTGTAGGGACTTAAAACAATAGGAATTTATTTCCTCCCAGTTCCAGAATTTGGACATTTGAGATGAAGGTGTTAGCAAGCTTGGTTTCTTCCGAGGCCTCTCTCCTTATCCTGTAGATGGTCACCTTGTTGCTGTCCCTCACATTGGTCTTTCCTTCATGCCTACACAACTCTGATGTCTGCGTGTCCAATTCTCTCTCCTCATGAAGATAACAGTCATATTAAATTAGTTCCTATCCTAATGGCCTCATTTCAACTTTATTACATCTTCAAAGGCCCTGTCTCCAAATATAGTTACATTCTGAGGTACTGGGGGTTAGGGCTTTCACATATGAATTTTAGAGTGGGGGAGCACAATTTAGCCCGTTCTCAAGCTTTCCTGATGACAGGAGTCCCTTGGGGTGATTGTTATACATACAGTTTTATCTGCTCAGACCTGCTGCAATATACCAGTCCATAAATTGTTCCCTAGTCCTCCTGTTGACAGACACAAGTCTAATTCCCATTCTCTTGAATCTGGGTTGACTTTAGTGATTTGCTTGACCAATAGAATGCAACAGAAAGTACATCCTGGGATTTGTGAGGCCTTGCAGCCTTTGCCTAAGCCTCTAAAATGCTAACATTGGGGAAAGTCAACCACCATGTAGGAAAGTCTGAGTATACTGAGAACACCATGCTGCGAGGAAGCCCAAGCCAGCCATGTGGAGAGATCACATAGAGGAAGATGGCAACCAGTCCAGTTAACAGACACAGCATGAAGAACACATTTTGGACATTCTAGTCCCAGCAGATAGAATGGGAGGGGGGTTTCTATAGATTTGGTTTTTGTCCCTATTTTATGACATATAGCTCTAAAACCCATGGAATCCCTGAAGAGATAATAGTGTCTTTTGCATGCTAATGAGATGACTGGTAGCTTCAGGATAAGGCCTTATTACCAGAAAGACTAGGACATGATTAAAGGGCTGGGACTTTTGGGGGGTGGGGAGAGGAATGGAAAACTAAGTTGATCACCAATGGCCAATGATTTGATCAATCATGCCTACATAATGAACCTAAATAGAAACTCAAGAGGACAGGGTCCAGGGAGCTTTCATATAGCAGAACATATGGAGGTTCATGGAAAGGCACAACTGCAGAGGTCATGGAGGCCCTGCACTCCTTTTCACATGCCTTACCCTGTATGTCTCTTCCATTTGGCTATTCACAGATATCCTTTGAAAAATTTCTTTGTAATAACTGGGTAAATGTGTTTCCCTGAGTTCTGTGAACTACTCTCGCACACTGATCAAGCCTGATGAGCGAATCACAGGAACCCTAGTTTTTAGTCAGTCAGTCAGAAGCACAGGCTATGACTTGGGGCTTGCAACTGGGACTTGAAGTGGGGGCTACCTGTGGGATCTGACAATATCTCCAGGTAGTGTCAGAATTAGTTGAATTATAAGATGCCCAGTTGATATCCATTAGAAAACTGAAGTAACTGGTTGCTGGTGGGGAGAAATTCCTACATGGTAACCAGAGATAAAGTATTCTGTGTTAAATGGTTAGGGGAAAAGTAGAGAAAATACTTGGGTCTTTTCTCTCTCTAATAGCTGCAGACAGATGGCTCAGTCCATGTGTCCCAGCCATCTTCAACTATCGAAGCCCACTCCCCCACCAACACATGGCTGAGGTCACAGGCATTTTGAGGCAGAGATGAGCCAACTCTACTGGGCTCTACCTGAATTACTGACCTGCAAAATCATGAGCCTAATAAAATGGTGTTGTTGTATATCACTATGTCTTGGGGTCAGCAACAGACAAATGGAACACCTTGCCAGTGTTCAGGGGTGATGTGGTCAATCCTTAGACTCAAGTTCCAAGTAACCTGCCCACAGTTGAATGGCAGGGTTGGTGAGGTTGGGAAGTGAAGCAGACATGGTCTTGAAGAGAAACCACAGTGCTCAGACACACAGTTCCTTGAGGTGTAAAGTCAGAAGCCCTGCAACAGCTCAGAGGAGAAGGTTGAAGGCCAACCACATGAAGCTTTCTGCATGGTTTAGCTTCTCGGTTTTCACACAACTTTGTCTATCTCATGTGCTCTGCTCTCCCCTTCCCTTTTTTCATCTTTGTCCCAGTCCTTTGCCACTTTCCAACCCTGTTCAAAATTTGCCTCCTGGAGTAAGTGGTTTTCTAAAATTCCTGGAATCCACTGCATGCTGAAAGGGCACAAGCAACATCATCACAATCGCAACATTTTAAAACTTCCACATTTGTGGGTGTTTGATTAATGTCTCAGAACACTCTCCATTCAACACCCAGACTAACTAGTGTGTTTAGTCTTCACTGAAGCAGGTGATATACAGTGAGAAGATCAGAACAGCTTCCACTGCTGGAAGACCTTAGGAATTAGGTGTTGGGAGGCAATTCTCCATGGTCTCTCATATTTCTGCACATCTTATAAGAAGAGACCCAGACAGCTTTTGTTCCAGATTATCTTTTCAAGGATGTTCATACAGTGAACAGCCTTGGAAGAAAGAAATATTGTTTTCCTTTGAGGAAAAGGGTAGATTTATTTGCTGACAAGTATAATAAAGGTAATGCTCCCTCTGGGGGAAAGATTGGGCAGGTTTTCTTTCAGCCCCTTTAAAAGAGTAGTTTCCTAAGCTTGGAGTTCCTCAGCTATGATGAAAACCCTCCACATGCACAGCATCCACCTGGATACCGGGGTATTGTCCCTGTCAGATGTGGGCGTAAGGGAAACTCATGCTGCCATTTGCCATTAGTAGTTATCACAGACAGAGGAGTCCTATATCTTCTGACAACACACATGAAACTGTGGCAGGCCAACTTGTTAGTTTGCACTTGGATAAAATCTCAGACCTTGACACTAAGACAGTTCTTGACACCAGGTGACAGAGAATGCACTCCTCCCCTCCACATGCCTGCTCTGGCCTCTCTCATTTTGCCTGTCCTAAGTACTTCCTTCTCTTGATTACAAGACCCACAGACTGTGCTGGCACAGTCCAGGGTAAATGTAATTAAGTGACTAACTTGAGTGCTACACACCAATTTCTGTCAGAACCAGCCATGCTGAGGGGATAATGATATTAACTATAGCAGCTTTTGCTCTGAAGTGAAATCTTCTCAGAAAAACTCTCTGCAGAGTTTTTCTCCGCCACCACCCTTTGTCCCTAATGATCATTTTCTTGCTGCCTAGGATGTCCACATCCTCCAATTCAGTAATGCTACCCAGAATCTTGAGTTGTCTGGGGAGAATTTTAAAACATGCAGATTCCTACCCCTATTCCCAACCTACTGAATCCAAGTCTCTAGAGGTGAGGCCCTGTGATCTGCATTTTTAAAAAGTCCCCCACGTGATTTCTGACTATTCTAAAATTTGTTCTAACCCCTGTGGGCTGAACCCTGGTGCATGTGAAAATAAAATGCTGTTTCCAGTCTGTAGAGTCTTACTAACTATTCTGGAGTAGGGCTCAGGATGGATTTGCTATTATAGTTTATTTGCTTGATTAATTGTTATTGATACTTTGTTTCATTTTGGCAAGTTTTAAAAATTATTCCCTGGGACTGGAGTGGTGGCCCAGTGGTTCCAGCGCTTGCCTGGCATATGCAAGGATGCAAGTTCAAACCCCAGCACCACATACACAACAAAGTCTCGGAGCAATGAAAGCCACATGAAAAGCTAAATCAAATTGATATCTCTCTCTCTCTCTCTGTCCCTCTTTCTTTAAAAAAAAAAAATTCTTCCCTAGAAGAGTCCACTTGTGGTCAGGGTTGAAGACCTCCTACCTACAGCGCTGGGAATAGGAACCAGGTGACAGCACATTATTCCCTCTGCTCCAACATTCTAATTACCCTTCAACAAATTCATTTAGTTATTTTCCCTTCAAATATAAGTCTTAAGAATTCTCCCCACCTTGTAATTCTCTAAGAATCACTTCCAATAGAAACTTACTTCCATGGTATAGATCAAATTGGTCTGATCCCTTTGTTTTACACCATCTTGGCAAAGCAAGTAATCCATTTATAACTCCTCTATCCATTAATCCACATGTCTTGCTAAAGATATCTTCAAAAACAACTGGGTTTCTCCTGGCTTATTACTCTGCCATTCATGGCTCTTCTGCCACACACACACACACACACACACATCCAATCTCCAGGGATGCTGAATTGTGAATTGTGGGTGAAGATATCCCTAACATACCAGAGGCCTAGGAACTTGTCAAAGGAGTAGAATCTAAAGCTGCTGGAGATCCTTGACTTGCCTTCCCTACTCATCCCTGGTGTCAGGATGGTGATCAGAATACCACAGAAGCCTCTACCTGGATACCAAATTCAGCAGACCTCACATGGAAGCCCTGCCTCCCTCTCACTCTGTTCTTGAGAGTATGACTCAAAAGGATTACCTGCATCTCCAAATATAAGACATTTACTTCTTTAAGGGACAGAGAAAAGAGAGAGATACAGAGCCTCAGCCCCATACTCTGCAAGCAGTACTTTGTCTTTAAAGACAGAAGGACGCACTGTTGTGTTTTTCAGGAAGACACCTCCACCCCCACCAAGCCAGATCTGGGCAATACTATCACGTCATTAGTATCAATCTTTAAAATAAATTACCAGCCCTTTCTTGAAAGCATCATCCAGCATCATTCCTCTCTGCTGCCCCTCCCCTGCTGGAGAGTAAGTGTCCCCACACTCTCTCCATATTCATCTCTATCAAAACTCCCACAGAGTAGGAATCTGACACCCTCAGGATCGAAGGGTTGATAAGGTCTGGCAAGGGAAATATCTCACAACAAAAGAATGAGTTACTTTCATGATCAAAAAATGGCCTGTGTTGAGCTGGAAAGAGAGATTCTGTAAGGGAACTGTCAAAGGGATTTTGTTCTTAGGGAAAAAGAAGTAAGTCTATTAGCCTCAGCTCCAGCCTAATGAGCACAGAAGCTGCAGAAAGTTATCAGAGATCTAGACACCTCCTTGCAAACAACCTGTGGCTGTATAAAACAAGGACTCTCCCCCTGAACTCATAAAAGAACTCACATTAAGAAGACTTTAAGAGGCTGGAGCGGTGGCTCAGCAGTTACAGCGCTTTGCCTGGCATGTGCAAGTATGTGGGGTCAAACCCCAGCACCACATACACAGCAAAGTGTCTGAGCAACGAAAGCCACATGAAAAACTAAATAAAGTTGATTCTTTTTTTCTCTCTCTTACTGACCCTCTGTCTTTAAAAAAAAAAAGACTTTTAAAAACAATATGTTACTCATTTACTAAGCATGCTTCTATCATCTTTAAAATAGTAATTCATCCACTTCTTACTACAATCCTATGGCATTTGTCACTGCTTTTACCCCACCGCAATATCACAACTAGAAAAACAGAGGAACAAAGAAAGGAAGTAATAAAACAGTTTTAGTCCATTTTCTATTGCTATAACAGAAGAGCACAGTCTAGGTAATTTGTTTAAAAAAAAAACCTGATTTTTTTGGTTCTCAGTTCTGGAGGCTCGGGAGTCTACGGACACGGTGCTATCATCTAGTGTGGGCCTTCGTGCTACATCATAACGTGGCAGAATGGACTCACATGGTCAGCCCAGCAAGCACACTTGCTCAGGTCTCTTTTCCTCCTCTCATAAAGCCACTAAGCCCATCATGGGAGCCCCACCCCCATGACCATATCTAATGAACTACCTCCCAAAGGCCCTACCTCCAAATACTATACCATATGAATTGGAGATTAAGTTTCTAAAACATAGCTTCTGGAGGACACATTCACACTACAACAAGAACCAAGATTCAACCCAGGAAGTCTGTCTCCAGCATCCATGCACCTAACCACTGTGGCAAATGTCTTCAAGAGATGAGTGGCATGAAATACCCATGAGTGCTGTTCTCCTCAAGGGCAACCCCTAACGAGGCAGCACTATTCCAACAGTATTGCTATTGCTCAAAGGAGTCCTGTATCTCCTCTTTAGGAACGTACTCTCCACTGAATATATCGTTTTCCTCTGATAGGGCAGCCATAGTAAATAAACTGACCCTCAAGCCAAGTAACCTGATTGTGGATTACTAACAAAGTGTAACTCTAACAATGTGAGACTCTGCCTCTGCCATTCCTAGCCTGCCTCACAGGCAGTTCCCATGGCTCAGGGGCAGATCCCACAGGTCGGCCTCCATCTCCTAGCAACAGCACCACGGAGCACCTGCCTGCTGTCTACTAAACCTGCTTATACAGCAGGTCACAACAAGTTTACAGAGGCCTTGACAGTGAAAAGGTGGAGAGGCAGTGGGGCACCAGGGAAGGGGAACCACTGCCATCTGAGTGCCAGTGTGACAAGGGTGCTCTGGACTGACACATGGCCACTGGCTTGCCCTGGCCTTCCTCAGATCCTGTTCTCCCACTCCCTAGTCCACCATGTGGCTTTGTGATGCAGCTCTCCTAAGCAAGGCAGAGGGGAGCTGGTGACATGTCCCAGCTGTGCCTAGATCAAGGGCACCCCATGATGAGACTCTGAATAGAGGAACAGGAAAGAACAAACACTGGAGCAATTGCAAATCCCCCAAAAGCCAGCACCAGACCTGCCAAGGAGAGCAGGTCCTCCATCTTCAGGGTGCTAGTGTAGACCAGCAAAGAAGTCCCACAAGGAGGAGCTTCAGTTAAGAGTTTTGAGAGAAATTCAGGGGTGTCAGGAATAAACGATGCTCAAATGCATCTCTAACAGCAACGTATACAAGGAGCCTGGAGTTAACAGAGTTCCCCTAGGACAAGCTCTGACTATAAGCATAAGTCATGTTTTGGTAGCTTCTTGAAGCACTTATTAAAATTCCATAAATAGGAATATGAAAATGGTAGCTAGCTATACTTAGTGAGCCCCTCCTCATCATTTTAATGTATTCATACAAATCTGTACTTGCTCATCCATCTGTCCACATCTCAGATATATTATTATTACTACCTATAGATTACTATTTGTTCATTCCTTCATTCAACAACCACTTATTGGACACTAGTATGTTAGTTCTGATACAAAATTTGGCGGGGGAAAGACATAGTTCTGGTCTTTGTGGTCTCTGGTCCATAGTGGCAAACAAACAAACACAAGTTCTACAACTGAGATCTACATGAGATGGCTAAAGAAGCAAAGGTAGGAAGGTCTAGAAAAGCTTCAAAGAGGAGTAGGAAAATGACCTGTGTCTTCATGTATGTGTAGGAGAGAGGATATTGGAACTTATGTCCTTCTGTAGAGCTGGAACAGAGGGAGAGACTGGAGAGTCAGGCAGGCCTATACTAAGGAGCTTGGAATTGATCCCACAGAATCGTTATAGAATCACTGAGGAATTTAACCTCAAGGAACGACATTATAAGACCTGTATTTTAGAAGCAATTATAATACCTAAAGATTATACAGTACTTATATTCTTCTAAACTCTTCACCCATATTAATCCATCCAATCTTTACAACAACTTTATGAGGCAGTATTGTAATTAACTTCTCTGTAAAGATGAAGACATTCAGGCAGGCACAGAGGGCTAATTTGCCCAAGGTCACAGAGCTGCTAAACTCTGAAGCTGGATTAAAATGCAGATCCATGTGGCTCTAGAGTCCCTGTGCTCACACTGAGCTCTTTCCAGCCTGGTGCACCCTTCCTTCTTTTCCACCTGAGAACTCCCTTCCCATCTCTAAAAGCAGCCTGCTTATCATTTCCACAACTTCCTCAATATATAATTTCCTTTCATCTGTTCCCACAGCACATACTTACAGTGATTATGGTATTCACCACTATATTCCAATTTATTCGTGTCCCTCTTGACCTATAGGATAGGAAGATCCTAAATAAACACTTCCGTATGTTAAGTTCCCAATCTCTTCCCAACATAATTCCTAGAACAATGAAGGTGCTTATTAAACATGCCAAGCTAATGAACATTTTAAAACAAAGACTCTCGACGTATAGTTTAATGGATTGCCGTAAGAAAATAACATAGACCCAGTGTTGTAAACAACTGAAATTTATTTTCACACAGCTCTGGAGGCTGGAAGTCCATGATCAAGGTACAAATAAGGTTGGTTTCCTCTGAGGTCTCCCTCCTTGGCTTGCAGATGGCTGCCCTCCTATTATCTTCTTCTGTAGTTTTCCCCCCTGTGCCTGAGCCCATGACATCTCTTTTGTCCTTGTGTCCTACTTGCCTTACAAGGCCATCAGTCAGATGAGATTAGAATCCACTCTCAGGACCTTATTTTCACTTCATCACCTCTTAAAAGGCCTTATTTCTAAATACAGTTGCATTCTGAGGTACTAGATATTAGGACTTCAACGTAAGAATTTGGGGAGGACACAATTAAGCCCCTAACACCCTTTATGTGTAAACACAAATACACAAATACATGTTATGTTAAACTTTTCTGCTCCTCTTCCCCATCATTTTATTTTTCTTTCTATGTGTTTCATGTTCAATATAAAAATTTTCAGTGAGGAAGAATAGTTACAAAGATGCTCCGTTGGTCAGAACAGATATGCAGCACAAGGAATCCAGGGAGAAACATCTTCAGGACTGGAGGCTGATGGTGAGATAAGCAGAGGCATAGGTGAAGTCACGTGAGAGTGACCACTAGGTCCCTCAGTCCCATCTGAGTCCAATCTTAATGATGCAACCCCCAGAGATCCCCCTTTGGGTGTACAATGGCCTTGCAACTTCCTTCTTCACCAACAGAATATGGCAAAGGTGATGAGATGTCACTTATTTAGTTAGGCTATATAATACTGTGACTTCCATTTTGCTTTCTCTCTAGTTGGCTTTGATGGAACATGATGCCATGTTACACCCTCAGAAAATGAAGACAAATCCTAGGCTCAAAAACCCTTGGTGGACTGCCAACAACCACGTCAGTGAGTTTAAAAGTGAGTCCAGCTTCGGTCAAGTCTTCACGTGGGACCCTAGCCCTGGATGATACCTGATTGCAGTCTCATAACAGCAGAGGACCCAGTAAGCTGCATCTAGACTCCTGAACCCTAGAGACTACACGATAAGAAGTGTGTGCTACTTTAAGACACTGAGTTTTGGAGTTATTCATCTTACAGCAATAGATAATAATATATTGCTCTGAAAGTCTTTGTCCCCCAAATATTTGCTGTCTTGTTGTTTTAACCTCTGACCAATTATTATCTCCCAGGATCCACATCTGCATTTAATTCCCTCAGGATAATTTTATTTTGCATATAGTTTTCATCAGATTGCTTTTGCCTACTGCAAAAAGGTTAGTCACTATAAAGGCATTCCTGGGATACTAAAAGCCAATATGGAAATATCTGAGCTTAAGACTGGCAACAAGGTCCTCATCCCTGACCCACCATAAGGTTGCTGTATCCTGACCCTGAAATGCTCGGAAGAACTCAGTCTCCCAGCTGCCTTGGTTTCTCTTTCCTATTTCCTTCTTTCTTCCCCATCGAGGGAAGATGCTGAGCCCCTGCATCCCCCTCAACTGTCCACTAGAAACTGTTTACACAGCACACTAAAGTGCCTTTCAATGTATCCTTGGCCTATTTGCCTCTGTAATTTACTTCTAGTTCTTTCCAAACTACCTCAGGAAAAAATTTTATTTTCCTCTTCTCTATTTTCTCCTCCCTACTTTATTCCATTTTAGAGCCCAAAATAATCTTAATCATGGATGATAAGTGCAAGAGTGATGCCAGGGATTTACACAAGCATCAGGAGAAAAGGAGCATCATATATTTTGAAGTAAATTAGAACTAATATGGAACCAAAGGCAGCAACTCTAAAGCCCTGAAAACACCCCTAAAACAATATCAGAGCCTCTACTAATGCTTTCACCTCCCACCTCATCATCTTCTAATTTAACCTGCTTTTCATCATAAACAGCTTTCCAGAAAAAAAATAAGAGTCATCTTTGCTGTGTTTTTTTTGTTATGTTTACTATTAAAATAATGTTCTCTTCTTTGTTTTTCTTCATTGCCAATGTATGCTATGTGGTGAGTTATTTTTGGTCTAGCCTGGGAATGTTTAACCATTATGCATAAATGTAGATTTTTAGAAAAGCACAAGCACAGCTCTGACACCTGACTTATTAATGAATTTAGACATAATACACCAGAAAGTTGAAATCACTGATAAATAGTGAGGATGATATTGTTCACTATAGGTAGTGAGGTAAGAGATAGGAGTGCCAAGAAGAGCTGAGAGAAGAAAGCAGAGTGAAGTGAGCCATGTGGGAAAAGAGAGCAAGGGCCGGGGAAGGAAGGTACTATATTTACTGAGTAACTACTATGTGCTGGGTACTGAGATAGTAGTTTCTGTGTTATTGCAGGGAGTCCTCACACAAATCATCATTTCCTGCCATTTACAGAGTAGGAGACTGATTCTGAGGGAGTTTCTATAACATGCAGAAGGCCACATGACTGGTAAGCAATGGAGCCAAAATTCTGTCCTGGGTCTCTGAAGATCCAGCAAGGACTTTCTTGCCAGTTCCCTGTGTACCCATACCCTCCTTTGTCCATGTCAGAAAGTGGGGGTTAGACTATTCTATTTCTCTTGATGAAAGCTGAAGGAAGACAATGCTAAAGCATAAGAGTAAACTGGCTGAAAAATTCTGGGGACCCAGAGAGATTTTACTTCCCACCTAGTGGAAAATCTGTGGCCTTTAAGGTGGGAGACACAAGATTTGGAGATACTGGGTCAGAAATGTTAGAGACAGCCAGTGCACTCCTCCCAAAAGAGGAGAAACAGGACGGCCCTTGCAGAGGAGTGCCACAACTATGAAACCAGGATGGGTGGGCATGCACACCCCAGAGCTCCCCAAGCTCAGGCTTGGCATGGTCCTGGTTGCAGTTTATACATGTGACTGCACTTAGGAGAAATGATGAAGGGGAAGCTACAGCTTAACAGGAAACACACAGCTATGCGTCTTGGGCATCCATTTCTTTATAAAGTGTTTGCTCCGGTACAATTACTTTCCTTTTACCATTTGCTTAGTATTGCTTAAATGTCACCCCTTTAATAAAGAGGTATGTTGTGGACCTGACAAGAGACCTGTGATATGTGTGCTCATCCCCTATCAGATAAGCACTTGGATGCCACTGCATGGACCTGTAAAATCATGCCGGGTGCAGGCTCTGCCCTTTAAGAGTCCCCAGGAGATACTGAGGCAAGAGATCCAGGCCTCACTTTAGGAAACACTAGCTTATATTGAGTAGCTGTGGCAAAGTCCACCTATTACTCTGCAATACATAGATTCACCTGGGGCTGTTGCCCAAGAACATGAGGCTTAAGAAAACTGCAGAGAATAGACACTTGTGGAACACTGGTCCCTAAAATACAGATCTCTCCAGCATACTTCAAACCCTCCCTCAGACAACACTTCACTATCATCTTCTCAATGGCTCCGCAGGACCCCTTCCTAAGCTTCTGACTTATTTGGGACCCTCAACTCCCTACATTGCTCCCAGTTAACTGCCATTCCTGATGTATTTACTAGACTATAGATGTGGTCATGGATATTTATTGTGTTCAAAATGCTCCAGGGAGGCAACAGAGGGTTTTGCCCAAATCCATGACCACCAAGCAATACCTTGCCCTGAGTGTTTGAGAGGTTGCCAGCCTTTACCTACACAGGATACGTGCTCCATCCTGCACAGAGAGGAACCCTTAGACTTCCAGGTCCCAGGGCAAGGAAGGGAGAAAGAACAAAGGAAACCTGTTAGCACAGCTGCCCCAAGCAGTTGTGTCCACCCTGGCATTTCCATCTACCTCTAACAAGACAGGGAGCCCTCTGCCTCTTCTCAGGGAAGTCAGGTGATCTTTACTAAGTGCTCTGAGCCCTTGGGACCCAATGGACCTCTTTGCCCCAGGAGTCTGACAGGAAATCAATCTGCTGTCTCCTTTGCTTTATGAATATTGTGGATGCCCATCAGGTAGGAGGTGGAGCAGATGATCCCCAAGGATTACACTCTGTAATCCTTTCAGCCAAGACCCAGGGATCTCTTTTTGGCATGAGGCAAGGAAAGAACTGATTTATACTAAGAAAATACATGAATTTCCCAAACTCCCTTGAAAATAGAGGACATAATAACACAAATAGATCACAGAATTGGTCTTTGTTTTGCATCTGAGAAAACTGAAGCCAGACATTGTGACTGAGGCACTAGGTGATGCAGGGGAGGTTTGAGCTTGGGCTGGGGCCAGGACTCACTCCTCATGCTTACCTCCCTCCACAATTTGGGCCAGCTACCTTTGATTTAACAGGATAGTTCCTGATTTTTGGTAGCAGCTGCTGGTTTACCCTCTTGGGGATATTTGGTTCCAGTTAATATCCCAAAGAGTCAAATCCCTGAGAATACTCCAGTCAGAGGGTGAGGATGAGGACCACAGCCACCGCTGGGTAGCAGAGAGAAATCAACCCAGAATTTATGATAACCCAGTTATCATAATTGTAGCACAATGTGAGTAATCTACATGGAGATGAGCAAGTATGAAACTTATCCCTTCACTAAATACTACCAGGGGGCTTCTACAGGATGGGTGACTTCAATCATTCCACTGTCTTCTCCTAAGAACCCTGGTAAGACTTGGGTTAAGTCATCATTCCATAAGGTGAGAGATCACCCGAAGGTATCTGCTATCTAAGGAAGATGGATCTGGGGTCTGGAAAGAAGCAATACAGGCCCAGGGAGGCTAGTCGGGTGGCTTTTTAGGGTGGCTAATCATGAGAGAAGAAGGTAGGGATGAGTGGAAAGGAAGGGACACAGGAAAGAAGTCATAAAGGGATATTGGATCTAAAGACTATGAGGCAACCATGAGAGAGAGAAAGTCACAAAGAAACCCAAGGTTGTAAGTTGTGAGAAAGAAGGGCAAGGAATCTGGAAAGAAGAGGCTGAGTTTAATTTTAGACATGTTGAATAAGATAGGAACACAGAGCAGACAGAGAAAAGAGACTGAGATCTAAAAGATGTGAGCAGGGCAGTCACACCATGGTGGGCCTGTAGAGCAAGGCTGCATACAGCAGTACTCACTGTGTCCTGGGCACTCAGCACCTCTAGGTGTCTTGCATTCCTAATGCTCTGGAAGCACCTCTAGGGTTGAGAACTTGGAATGCTGTTATTCCAAGTGCCCCAAAATACACAATACAGGGCATATGGGGAGCACAGAGCTGAAGCCTTGCAGGCTGCACATAAGGGCTGGGCTGGGCTGGGCCTGCAATGCAGGGCTCGCAAATTGCTTCACCCTCATTAGTTTTCATGATACTAGATGGCACACTGGCCCAGGGCCAGGGGCCGTCAGTCCTGCCAGCTGCCCTCTTCTCTTTGGAGGACAACACGAAATCCTCACACAGACGCAGCAGGCAGAAAAGGAAGCTTCTCTGTGGTTTAAATCCTGCTACTTTTTTTTTAGTTCTGAAGATGATGACTCCTGCACAGGACCAGAGTTGAAACCAAGAAAGGAAGGAAAGACAGGGGAAGCCAAGACTCCTCCAGGCTCTGAAGTCTTGTGGGTAGGTCTCTAACTACATACCCATCTATCCTAGGCTGAGGCCACACACAGGTCCCTTGTGAGCAAAAGCCCAACTCTGCTTACCAACCATGTATCATTCCTGTTTCTCTCTGGAGCCTGGAGTAAAGATCCATTATCCACTTTTCCATACTTAACCCTGCAATGGGAATAATAGGGCTGGCACCTCTCTTTTAAGGAACCTGGGGAGGGACAGGCAGACAAGGTAGCAGCTAGATCCTGGTCTATTCCTCAAGCAGATATGTGTGTTTAACTTCTGTAGTTATCTCTTAGGCACACATTTAAGATAAAGACCTTTCCCTTCATCTGAGGCAGTACCTAACAAAGGTGATTAAGGGCACAGAATGCCTAAGAAGATTCTAAGCCTCAGTTCACCAGAGGTACCGCATCATCAGAGGCATGGGGGTGTGTGTGTCCTGGTGTGGCTCACCCTACCTCTTCAACATGTGATTGGAAAGCAAAGACAGAGTCTGAGCTCTCTGCTCAAGGAACAAACCTCAGCAATACTGCCCACAACTCTGTCCCCAGAGCACATCAGCTGGAAACCTCTTGCACACCAGCACACTGCCCCCTCTGCCTCCTGTGACAAGGCTCTCCTCTGGATAGGCTCTGTTGATGGCTGGTCTGGTCAGGCCTGCTCTGCAGGGGAGGGGACCTGGCAGAGATTCCACTCCAGGCCACATGCATGGGGGCCCCAGGGGAATCCTGCACTTATACCCTTCTCCAGGGAGACAGCTGCAATTCCTGACTTCTGGGCACTTTGCCCAGTGGCCTGATATCCTGGGGTGGAGGAGGGGCCCAGCTGGCTCCAAGAAGAGAGTCTGACTTAGAAGTTTCTGGAGGAGGGGCCAGACCTAAGGAGAGATTGGCAGCAACTATCAAGCAAGAAAGCCTTGTGCGTAACATGGACAAATGCTTTACTTCAAAAGTTCCCACCTCATTGCTGCAGAGAGTCTGCAGAAATTTCAGGAACTCCTTAGTGACAATGTATGGTGGAACATTCTGAATTTCACAGTAGCAACAATAAGCTTTATGTGTTTTCTTCCTGGAGTGAACCTTCATCCCTGCCCTGCCAGGAATTTTTGAGACCTTGCATTGGTCTCTCCATTTGGCCCTGACACATGGCCATTCAAAAGGACAGGAAAGCTTGTCCCCTTCCATCCTAATTTCTCCTCCCACAACACTAGGCCAGGAGGCCATAGCAAAAGACAAAGCAGAGGAAACATCAATGCAATTTATCAGCCTGCTAAATTGCTAACCCCCAATCCCTAACAACTTCACATCAACCTAAGCATCACTTCTCAAGGTAACTCCATCCTCAAAGTCTAAGAGACGGTCAGCATTACTGCCAATCCAGTCTGCCCCTTGTCCACTACATTCCCTTCCAATCAAGACACTCAGGTCCATAATCTAGACACAGGCTACTACTTAGGCTCTATTCCCCCAATCCCTCTTTTTAATTTATCTTTTTCTTTATTAAGCTTATTTTAGTTACTATAAAAGTCACCGAAATTTCAAAAAAAATAAAGTAGACATAGGAAATAACATTACCTAGGGTCTCAACCCCATCCCTTGTATATTAACTGCAATATTTTTAACGTATTTCCTTCTAGTCTATTTGCTGTATATTTTTCCTTTTTTTCCAATCTGTATCATACAGTCTGGTTCCCCATCACTGTCACTAACTAGCTATATGACCTTACATTATTTACTTAATCTGAAGTCCACTTTCCTGGTTAGAACAACAATGGAAGCTGATGGTGGCTTCTGTGCTCATTCCCACTTCATTCACTTTCCAACAAACTTTCACTGAAATTAATAATCAGGTAAGTCAATGAGAAAATAAGATTGAATTTATAAGAAATTCACACGATACACAACTTTTCAAAACACAGCTATCATATCCCAGGAAATAGATCATCTGAAGCATAGAACAATCTTACCCCCTCACTTCCTATACATAGCACAGCCCCAGCACACAGGGAGCAGATTCATAGTATAAATAGGGTTAAGAATCATCACAAGCTACCATTTACTATGCATCCATCTACTTGTTCCAGGAACTCTGCTAGGCTCTTGGCAAAACTACTTTCTCCTTTTCTTAACAAACTTGCAAAACAAAATTCTGATCCCTAGTCTATAAATAATCTAAGCTAAGCTTAGAGAAGTTAAAAGGCTTGTCCAAGACCTCAGAGATAGAAGGCTCAGGGTCTGGGTCCTCTACATCTAAATTCCAAAACAGTAACCAGATTCTTAGTGTGCATCATTTCTGGCTGTTCCAGGCAACTCTCAAGCAGAATTTCTTGCTATCTGGAGCACACTTCCTGGCTGTTTTCCTAACTCTTCCACTTGATCCCTGCAGATGGCCATGATGGGCAAGAAGGTTCATCTAACCTTCCCTGCTTGCAGTAATCATGACAGAAAAAGATAGGAAGATTTGCAAAAACTCATGATCTATTGAAGACTCATGACCTATTTGGCCAGTATACCAAGGTAAGGCAAAGGGTTATGGAGTAGATAGGATGCACTTGATTCAAAAACTCTGAATGAGTGGCCTTGAGTTTATGCTACCCTTAGAGTTGATTCCATTTATTATTAACACCTATTGCTGAGAAAGACTCCCCAAATCAACCATGCAAAACAGACAAACTGATTTTATGTATGAAGAAAATATGATTCAGAAAAGTCAAGTAACCTACCCAAAGCCTGAGAATCCAAATCCTCATTTAATCTCCACAGGCAGAAATTTCTCAGGGAACATGTAGTTGACACTTAAGGGAGGATGATGCACACAGAAGTCCTTGTTTGGGAGTTGGTTTACAAAGACAGTCACATCAAGTCCTTCTGTCCTGATGTGCACACACCTTGACAATGTGCCCTCACCTCTGTCCACCAAGAAGGGTAGTCATTTTTCCTACCCTCTGAGTCTGGGCTGGCCTATGACGAATGGAACATAGCAGACACTGTGTGACCTCCAGGCTTGACTTAAGAGGTCTTGCCACTTCTGCTGCTGTCCTCTTGGAACCCTTCTGCCATTTGCAAAGGAACTCAGTTCAGTCTTCTAGCAGATGACCCACAAAGAAACAGAGAGAGGGACCCAGCTGACAGCCAACACCAACTGCTAGACATTTAAGCGAAGCTTTCTTAGACTCTCTAGCCCTGGCCACTTTGCCAAATTACTACAGCTATACAAGTGAGCCTAGGGGAGTCCAGCACAACTGTCCAACTGATTCCAACCCTAATTGCCAACTCAGAATTGTAAGCAAACAAGTAGTTGTTTTAAATCATCAAGTTTTTTGTTTTGTTACATAACATAACTTATAGTGTAGTCACAGATGGGTAAGATGAAGATACTATCCTCAATTAACTCACTGTTATAGATGTAAATAATCCAAGTCTCCAAACAGTGGCAACACAAGGCAAAATGTGAGGTATACCAACAAGGCTAATACCACACAGCCTGTGGCTGGTGGGCAGAACTGTGAATAAAAAGGCAACATGGAAATAAGTGAAGTCACCTTACAGAGGATTAGTCCAATATGCAAATCAATTACTTCTGAGAAGAGGGGTAGTATAAACAATGTGGAAACTGAAGAAGATTGTGAATTATATCTCAGGCAAGGCAGCTGGTGTGGTTCATGCCCCAAGTCTCAGCAGGCTGGGGGAGGCGGAGGACCTAGACTGGAGCCAAACAGGAAACAGTTTTGACTGCACAAAGAAGAACCAAGCCCAAGTGTTTCACAAGGGCCCATAAAAGTGCGAGCTGTTTAGAGCCTATTTTTATTGATCTACAACTCCTCTGTGAGTTCTCAAGAGGAAAATGTCTTATTTCATATATCAAGCTGTTGGTCATAGTCAAGAGCTCCCTGTTCCTTTGGAAAGAATTCCAAACTCCTAACCTGACACATGGGCTCTAAATGACCTGGTGCTAAAGTCAGATCTGGTGTTCTAATCTGAGCACTGCTGTGTATTCACCAGCCATGTGGCCCTGGGCAAGACACTTAATATCTCTCAGCCTCAGTTTCCTAATCTAAAAAGAATGGGATTTTACATGTGTAGACCATGTAGTTGTTATGAAACTAAAATGGTGTAATAGGAGTCCAGTAGTGTCTCTGGCACTTAATGGGTAGTGAAGTGGAAAGATGTTTCCCCATGGCTCCATGACACTCAAAGAAGAAAGCTCCCCAGGAGAACATTCTGTGAGATGCCAGGAAGGGGTTAAAGGTTCCATGGGATAAGGGCCATATCTTGAATCCTAGTATAATTGGTAGGGGACCACAGTGATGGACTAGGTCCCTGTGCCATTTTTGTTTGTTTTTACTGCACATCCCAAGTACAGGCGGCTCTGTGTGCATTTATTCTGCATCAGTGGATTCAACCACCCACAGATTAAAGATATTCAGAAAAAAACCCTGCAACTGTACTGAACAGATACAGATTTTATCATCATTCTCTAAACAATATAACAACTATTTACATAGCAATTATGTCGTATTTGTATTATATGTAATCTAGAAATGATTTAAAATAAGCAGGAAGATGGACATAGGTTACATATAAACACTACACCTTTTTATATACTTCTCTAATCCTAATTTCCTTCCTCCAACTCCCACGCAGAGAGTTCAGAGAGAATTGTCCTCCATCACTTCCCTATTTACTCCTCTATTGTCCACACTGACCAAACTCCTTTTAGGTCTCTCTCCCAAACATACACTCGAGTTCTAGAGAGTGAAACAGGAAACTGGACTAACAGAACTAAATCTCCATCAGAGATCAATCAATACCATTGATTGAAACATTTCGCTGAACATGAAGCACCAAGGAAACACGGAGATCCTCCTCCTCTCCTGAGAGTACACACACTGATCTGTCAATCCCTGGGATTCCACTTTACTGATAATTGTAGATTACGCACAAGTATGAAAAGTAGAGCCCACAGTTGGAAAGAAGCTAAAGCTCAGGATTGAAGAGAAATAGGCTCTGATATTCTATGGAAAACCTCCTTGACCCAGTAAGTCAAATCCACTCCAACTCTTCCCTATCATCCAACATCCCAGAGAGCCCACATGCTTAGTAAAATGCAGTGGTTCCCAGTCTCTAAGCATGTACAGTCCAGATCTGTTCCATTACTTCCATCCATAGCACAGCTCTGACCCCTGATAAGAAAAGAAAGACAATAATTTGCTAAGTGAGTCAAAGGGTGAAGTCTTCCACTTGGTGCTTTACATATATGTTCATGATTTTATTCCTAGAATATCCATGAGGGTAAGGCATTATTATTTCCAGGTCCCATATGGGTAAGCAGAGGCTAACAGAGCCCAAGCAAACATAGTCAACAAATAGGATTTAGACCAAGGTCAATGTGTCACAAAGTCTACAACTCTCCATTGAATAGTTAGTATTTTACTTTCTTAGAATATATTCTAAATATACCTGCCTATGCTTGAGTGTGTGTCTATCCAAGGATGTAGTTTGTCCCTTTGTCTCTCCCTATAGCTCCCAGCACAGTGTCATGTGCTTTAAGGTAGGGGTGACAATGATGACAAATGGGAATGTCTTCCAAATCATTCCCTGAGTCCTCTTCCATCCTTCCATCAAGGCCCACTGAGACCTGATCCAGACCTGATCCAAACCAGAGGCCATGTGGCTATAGTTACCACATTCTTCAAAGGTTGTATCATTTCTGCAGTATTTAACATATTATCATGGCAAGTAAAAACCAGGATAAAAGACATGAGAGGAAGGCCAGAAGACATGCAGAGAGAGTAGACAGTCACCTTTTCTATGAGCTCAGTTTTCACCTAGGAAGATTTTGGCCATTGAGCTTCTCCCTAGGGAGCTTCCTTTGTTTTCAAAGTTCCACTAATCCAGGCCCTTCCGATGAATCTCATGAATCTCACCACCGTTATGCATACTTAGGCGGTTTCCCTAAAAGTCAAGGTAAACATAACTCATCCTAGCAGAAGCCAGTGCACCTTACTCTTCCCTGAACTCGCTCATATTCTCTCTAACCCAGGTTCTCAGAGCTTGGACAAAGGAGAGAATCAACTGCCCTGCTTAAGTCCAACTTCAGTTTGATTGGCTTAGAGGGATGGTACTCAAGGAGGTACCAGGACCTGCAAGAGTCAGGCAATGCCTTTGTGCCTAATGTTTAAAATCCCCATGCCTTATACTCATGTAACTCTTCAAAATTTCTAAGGGCTTTCCAGTATCATCCCACCATCTCCTATTCTCACTGCAGTTCTTAAGGTGAATGACAATATCCTCAGGCACAGATACTTTTGCCTTCTCCACCAGCCTCTACACCTCTTAGACCAAAAAAACTTTCAGCAGAGAAACAGCAGAAATGTGATCTTCCCAATACAAAGCCACAGAATTACTCAGCTTTTGTTCAAGATGCATGAATCCATAGCAACTCTCCAACTACATATCTCTTACCCAAGGGCAGGATGCCTTTTAAGCAAGCAATGCCCAATAGAATATTGTATGATGATAGAAATGCACATTTCTGCTCTGTCCAATTGGGAACTATATTAGAACAGATATGTGCCTTTTGATTACTTCAAATGTAACCAGTACATCTGAGCCACTGAATTTTTAATTGTATTGTGTTTTAACTAATTTTAATATTAATAGCCACATGTGGCTAGTGACTACTGTGTGGGACAATACAGCTCAACAGCGTCCCAGCTACATTTTGTTGCAGGAGTAATTTATGACCTCAATTTGCTACATGGTTTCCTACAGGCCAAAGAAAGCCATGGAATTTTACAGAGCATACCAGCATATGTGTCAAAAGATCTACATGACAGAAGCACTAACCGGATTATCTTTTGCCTACAGCTTAGATGTTGACCACTTTACAGACAAAATGTTTACAAATCAATAGACTGATTGGGTTGGAAACAGAAGCCACTAAAGAACATCTCTAACTCAATCCCTTTCTTTCATAGATGGGGAGACAGGCTGGCCATACACCTTGCTTTTCAGGTCATACCTGACAAAGCATATGTTCTCTCGAGAGTCCAATGTCATTCCATATTTGCTCCTGAAGTTTCTGACAACTTTTTCAGTTGTTCTTTACCTTTAGTTGTCCCAGGGCAAAAGCCACACTGGGGAGAAGAAATTAGAACTGTCCACTACCACCAGTGACCAGTCCTTTCCGTAACAATTCCACAAGTGGACACACACACACAGGTCAAGGTAAAATGCAGGACCAGAGCTAAGGGAGTCCTGGGCCAAACTCATTACGGCCCTGTGAAGACACAGGGATCACTCTTGTTCTGTGCACCCTCCAACTTCACCTGAACAGTCAGTCACCTATTTGGAAAGTCTGCAAATTTAGATATGCAAATAAACATTGTTTTTCTTTCATATTAGCTCAAAGCAGTACTCTGTTTAAATTTGGGGCTTCTAGAAAAAATTGGTTTCCAAAGGAATCTCTTCCCTTTTGCTGTTGGAGAGGGAACCCTCATTAGTGTGGGTCCCCAAAAAGGAAGATTTTTGAAATCATGGACAGACATAATTTTCTTATAAAAAATATATTTTCTGTTTTTTAACTGGTAAAATGTAAATGTTTTATTAGTTTTTAACACAAGTTTTTATTAGCGTTATTTGGAGCTTTTTCGTCAACCTATTTGTTAAGGAGACAGGACTGTGATATGTAACCACTCATTCATCAAATACTTATGGAACACCTTCCAGTCTCTACTCAGGCCATAGCATTATCTAACAGGGGAGACAGCTTACATGCACTCAATATTTGTTGAGCCCCTACTAGACACACAAAGCCCCTATCTTCATAAAATTTACATTCCAGTAATGGGAGGCTTATGATAATCATGTGCACAAAACAGCAAGATCCTTTCAGATAGTCCAAGTCTGATGAAGAACATAAAAACAGGATGGAGGATGATGGTGGAATGGTGATGTGTTACTTTAGGGTGGTTTGGAAAGGTTGCTATGAGAAGACATTTGCACCAGGGCCAGAATGTTGTGAAAGGCAAATGAAGCAGAGGAACAGCACCTGCAAAGGCTCTGGGATGAGAACAGGCATGGCATGCATTCCAGACGGAGGCTGGTGAGGCTGGAGTGAAGGGAAAAAGTGGGAAGTTGCAGAAGAAAGGTCTAAAGAAGGGACAGGCCTGTGGGCTTCACAGGCCACAGCTAAAGGTGTGAACGTGATTCTTGATGTAAAGGGAAGGTGCTTGGTGTGAGAGATTTATGAATATAAATGGCTACAATCATGAATAAAATGTTTACAGCATAGGAAGAATGAGCACAAAGCAGACCGTTACAATGTATTATAGGAGCTACGCTAATAAAGAAACCTGCAGTGTAGAGGTGGGCGGCAGTGTTAGAAAAGACAAGGCCTCTTGAGGCAATGGCCTTCCAAGCTATCCTAGCAGATGCAAAAAATGTGTGCGAAGGAAAAAAGATGCAAAGGAAGTGTGAAGTGGCATGTGGGAGGAAACTGCATGAGGTCAACCTAGAGAGGGGTAGGTCTGAGTCTCACAAAGTTGAGTCTTAGACACCAGCCCTTGAAATTGAAAATATTTTGTAGATCACTAGTTATCAACTTTGGCTCTTAAAAATATTTGTACCCAGGATCCACGCCACACTAATTAGATCAAAACTTCTATGGGTAGGAGGGCAGGCACTGGTGCACCTAAAGCTTAGTGATGCTAATGGATGGCCAGGGTTGATAACCACCCCTAAAGCTGATGATTTCAGGGGCCCTGTAGGGTTTTAGACAAGTAGGAACAATTATTTTTTCCATAAAAATGTATTTCTTGAGATTACATTTTATAATGTAGTATTTTAAAGTATAATATATTCAGGTAATGATGACAAATTATCTTCATTTGCATTTAAGGTTTTAAACATTGTTACAGATGGAGCCATTACTTTCCATTCCTCCTAAACTTTGGATCCTCAGTTACAACAGATTTCGAAACTCCAAACAGAAGAAACCATCTGGAATATAGAGTTGCTGGATTTCAGGGCCAGTAAGGTGCCCCAGAAAGTCCCCCACTCCGTTTTACAGATATAGAGAGGTGCAGAGCGATATCGTGACAAAGATGAGGTTAGCAGCCAGGGAATCAAAGCTGGAACCCAAGCTCCTTCCTCCACACCGTGCTGCTTCCTGATTATTACTAAAGTAAGAAACTCCATCCCAATTCTTGGACTTGGCATTTTTCACAATATGAAGTAGATAGTGAAAGATTACTTAATTATAGAAGAGAAATATGAAAGAGAAAAATAATGTGGGAAAAAGTCCAAACAATCAAATATAGCTTTTGACATATGGATCTTTATTTTTCAGGTTGTCCCCTCAGTTCAAGACCTCCCTAGTGACTTCTGCTTCTGATACTTTGATATTTTTGTAGGTTTCTGTAAACTGAGAGCTTGTTCCAGATAACACAAGTTTTTTGCAGGCCTGCAATTTTTGTTTAAGGTATATATTTCAAGATGTAGATCCACACCATATCCAGCATTCAGGGAATGAAGAATTGGAAGCAAGAGACCCGGAAGAGGGGGTCCACTCGAATGCTACAAAAGATATTTGCAGGGAAGAATTTCCAGCTTGATTCTAGAATCAAATACCTAAGGACTTTTGCGTCTATACTTGAAAATACCATCCCAATAATGCAGGTTTGAAATACGCTGCTTAAAGGTGTGCCAGGCAAATGCAGCAGCAGTACCATCTGCATTTATCCTGCCACCTTTGAACCCTGTGTCCAAGATTCACACAGCAGCAATAGCCAAAAATGCAGCCCTGCCCCTTGATTGATGCAATCTTTCATCTTACTTTCCTGTGGACAAGTTGGAGGAAATGCATGGAAATTTTAAATGCCGGGTAAATTTATCTGAAACAGAGGTGACGGATATCTCAGCCAAGGTCATTGTCCAATCTGGATGCAGCAACAGCTATGAAAACTGACCCTGTACATTTAAGTGTGTGAGTTGGGCAGAAAATCAAGAAGATAGTGCTTCCTGTGGCTCAGCATGACCACAGAAGTAGTTGAATTTAAATAGGCTATCAGCTATGAAAGCTGGGGACAGTCCCAGCAGGAGCAGATATTGCTACTGAGTAAAACACGAATAGTGACTTGGCCAATGCTTGGACATGCAGAGGTGGATATGAATCCTCAGGCATTGAAAATCAGTCAGATGGCTAACAGGCAAAATTATGTAAGGAGGAGTAGGAAGACAGAGTTTGGAAGGTGGCCCAGAGCACGGTTGTAGGTGAGAAAATTGAGGTTGATGGTCAAGACTACCCAGGCCAGAGGTGGATACTTCTGCCTTTGGAGGCACTAAGCTCGTCAGGACAGTCATCAGAATTCTTCAGCCAAAAATTCTCTGAAATTGTTCCAGGTTCTTCTCAGAATAAACCCAGAACTCTATCATGGTCTAGAATAGGGATAATGGTCTCCAGACACAGCTTGTCTTTCCAAGCTGTGAAATTACACTTTTACAGTCCTTTAAGGTACTCCGTCTTCTTTCTTGAATAACTTAATTTTGTCTTAAATTCCCAAAAGGGCAATACTACTCTACACTACCCAGTTTTTCTACAGTCTCTCAGTGTCTTTTATAGATTTATTCTTTCAATTCCTGAGTCAAAGTCCAAGTATAGTTCAGTGTCCGATTGCAGTATTTATACATTTCTTCTTCTATGTTGTTTTTTCTTACTTCTTTAGAACTGCAGCTCCAATTCTAAAACGTATTACGTGTTTTAAAGCCTATTTTCGTCTCCTAGCTATTTTCTGAAGTGAATAAATACCCGCTTATAAATATCCATAAAAAATATCAACAGCTGGTTGTGGTGGCTCACGCCTGCAATTCTAGCTACTTGGGAGGCCAACACAGGAAATCACAAGTTTGAGTAACTTACAATCTGTGTAACTTAGCCCCTTCCTCAAAATAAAATTTAGAAAGGGCTAGGGATGTACTTCAGTGGTAGAGTATTTGCCTACCATGTTCAATCCCCAGTACTGCAAAAAAGAAAAGAGAATATCAACAAAAAATAAATTCTCACGTCACTAACAGATTTAGGCTATGGAAATGCATGCCCTAATGCAGCATTAACTGAGGGCATTTTTCTCCAAATTGTTTTTATATTAATGTCAGTTGATTTTTCAAAACAAATATTTACCCACTTCCTCTCTGTAAGACTTTATATGCTCCACATGGTAGTTCTCTTGTATTTTCAATATTTCTGGAAGCACAAAAGCTGGCCTCAAATGTTATTATCACAAAATCCATGGTTCCTTCCCACTGTATGAATGGCCAACCATTTGTTTGCAAGTCCTAGTGGTAACTGCCCTTCATGGGTGCTTCCTCCTTGTCTACATCCTCACAAGAGGTTTGCCAAGAGTGTCCTCAAGCCCTGAGGCATGAGCCCCAGCTCTATGAAACTTTCTGGTCGGTATACTCTTAGGCACTCATACCAGGATGCCAGAGAATACAGTGTTCTTTTTAAAATTATTTTCAAATCTTTCTCATTTTCAAACATCACGTTATCTATAAAGTGTTGTGAACACAGCTAAGGGGACATTGGGTAGTGTGCATTTGTTCCTGTGAGGATACTGCAGCTTCAGAAACAGTACTCTCAAGAAGTGTGTATTTAGAGTGCTGCACAGAGGTACTGGTGTCATCTCTGCCGTGAAGCTCCCCTCACTCAGCAGGCACTGCCCACGCAGGAAGATGCATTCAGTCATCTTGTCTCCTTTAGACAAGCCTGTATCATTAGATGATATGTGGAACTCATGCTTGTTCTTCATGCTCAAAATAACCTACAGTCAGGAAGGGCTTCCCTCTGCATGGAGGAGGTTCCATTTTGCTAAGAAGAAAAGGGAAAAACTATAGTTAGTGCCTCTCTACATTCTAGAAAATCTTGGATGTACATAAATCTGATCCTAAGCCCCTCCAGAGGGCACTAAGCATTATTCCCACTCTGAGGACCTCACCTCAGGTCTAAGACTGGGTGTTTGACTTTGCCTCAGAGCAAGGATTCATGATAATTCAGAGATATAATTTAAATATATTATGGAAATATGGCTCTGGAGCTAAAATAGACTATAATATTCAGAGTTCAGACAAATTTAAACTCTTACCTTTCATGAAGAGACAGCACTTTTTTTCTCTGTGAATCTCAAGTTGAAAGGCCACAAGGAGCTGAGTTCCAAGTTCCTTCTGACTCCCACACCTTCACACTGGCTCTTACTCCTGCCTCTCCTGACCATTCAAGGCCATAAGCACCTTGTCTGATAATCTCTACAGGCTCCAGAAGCATCTACTCCACCCAGACTTTTAAGGCCTAGTTAGGAGGACTGGGATTTGTCCTCCAACCTGTGGAGCAAAATTCAACAAGCAGCAGCCCACCAAGAAGGCACTGAATTTTTCCTGGCCCGAACCCCTTCTTGGTAACCTGGCTGCCTGTCTGAAACACAAGCAGACATCACATTTGAGAGTTGTGCTTGGCTGTGTATATGACTCAACATCACCTGGCACCAAGGGTCATTCTATGTTAAATGTAATCTTCTGTATCATTTTCAGAGGTGATTTGGAAGATACATGTCCCAGAATTTGAACATCAAACCTGAAACACTTTGGGGTTTTATAAACCTGTGAGACCTGTTTTTTAGATTCCATATGTGGAATCATTCAGGATTTCTCTTTCCATGCCTGGTTTATTTATACTTGTGGTTCTGATCTTGAAAAGTATCTTGGAGCTAGAGAAAAAAGAAAATTGGGAGATGCTCCTATGTGCCTTTGGTGTGACTGCCCACAGGCACAGAGAACAAAATGTCCTGGGAGGTATGCTTATGGCTCTCACTGTAGGGAGCAAGTTTTGGTCACAGAACATGGTCTGTGGACATTCACTAATGTGCACAAGGACCATGAGATAGATAGATTATATATATATATAAAGAGAGAGAGAGAAGGACAGTGAGAGAGAGGAGAGGGAGAGACAGAATCAATTTTTATTGAGTTTTTCACATGAATTTCGTTGCTCTGACACTTAGTTGTATACGTGGGTGCTGGGGTTTGTGCATGCCGGGCAAGCGCCATAACTGCTGAGCCACCACTCCAGTCCAAGACTCATATGTTTTTGAGCCATAAGTGCAAATCTGTTTCCACCCTAACCTATTGGGATAAAGAGCAAATTTGGAATTAATGAGAAGAAAGAAAGAAGAAATATTAGTGCTGAGGAGGGAGAATAACTTTGAGGGCAGAGGTAGAACTGACAAAGTGATTCCAGATCATATGTTATTAAGTACAGTTTATGGTTCATTTCTGTTTCAATTATTATGATCTAATTTATCCCCTCTTGAGGGAATTTCTAGAGCCATCCCAAAGCAATAGCAATAATACATTGTGTTGATTCCCAGTCAACAGGACTGATTCCTCACAATGACTGCAAATATGGGCATCCTCCACAAAGTGTTCATAACCGTTCTATAACACCTGGAGTGTCAAATTTACATGAGTAACAGTTTTATCCAGTATTTATATGACTTTTTCACCTTGCAGGGGCTGAGGGAAGAGTACCTGTAGTTGTTTTTAAATTGTGGTGAAATACAGAACATAAAATTTGCCTTGTTAGCTACTTCTAAGTGGTTTCAAGTGCTCTCATTCTGTTGTGCATCCACCACTACCGTCCATTGCAGAACTCCATCATCCCACACAGAAACCTGCATTGCTTCTCAGTGTGTGAAAATCCCCAAACCCCAAAGGGTTAGGACTCCATTTTTATGGGGAGAACTATACCATACAATATTATGAAGCATTTTGAGGTTTACAAAGTGTTTTTCCCCAATGTCATATCAACCCTATAAACCTCCATAAAAGGGAGATGCTACCAAGGCTCAGAATGAGGATGGACTTGCTCAAACAGAACAGCTGATAGTGTATAGAACCAGCTTGGCTTCTACTGTGCACATACTAATCTCCAGCACCTCTGCGACTGAGAAGAGAAAAGAAAGAAAAAACAAGAGAAAGAAGTTTTTAGAGTGGCTACAGGGCCAAGCTCTCTCTTGTCTTGCTCTTTTTAATTTTTATTTGATAAACATGATCTTACAATTAGGAGGGATTCATCATCAAACAATCAAGAACAACAGTGTAATTACAGAACAAGCCAATTCTTGTGCCAGACCATGGTTTCCCCGCTTCACTATACTTAAGCCTCAAGTTAATTGGACTTCTCCTGGAAGTCGGAGGTTCCCCTCAGATTAGATTCCCCCATACTACCTCCCTCTGGTCTCCTTGATGTCCTTCCTATTCCCTTCCTCCCTCCCTGCCCCCTCTCTTCATCCCCCAGGAGCCTAGGCAAGGTTCCCCATGAACATGTAAAAATTCATACATGTTGAGGTAATTGTTAGGTTAGCCATCTATCATACTGTTTCCACTTGTATTCTAGCTTCCACAAATGAGAGAAAACATTCAGCCCTTGAGTCTCTGAGTTTGGGATACTTTACTTAGCAAAATATTTTCCATCTCCATCCATTTGGCTGCAAATGCCATAATATCATTTTTTCTAATAGCAAAGTAGTATTCCATTGTATATATGTACCAAAGTTTTTGGATCCACTCATCAAGTGAGGGGCATCTGGGTTGGTTCCATAATTTAGCTATAGTAAACTGAGCTGCTATAAACACTGATGAAGTTGTAGCTCTATAGTAAGCTGATTCTAGCTCTTTTGGGAAGATACCCAGGAGTGGGATAGCTGGGTCAAAAGCAGTTCCAGCCCTAATTTTTTGAGGAGTTTCCACACTGCTTTCCAGAGTGGCTTTACTAGTTCGCAGTCCCACCAGCAATGTAACAGTGTTCCTCTTTTCCTACAGCCCCTCCAGCACCTGTCATCGTTTGTATTCTTCATTTTTGCCACTCTGACTGGAGTAAGGTGGAATCTCAGTGAAGTTTTGATTTACATTTCTCTTATTGCTAGTGATGTAGCCTGCTCTCTGTGTTATTGGCTTCTTTTTTCTGGGGTAAAGTGAGGGAAGACAGGGGATTAACTCCTGGGTGCTTTACCACTGAGTTACATTCCCAGCTCTTCTTTTTGAGACAGGGTCTAGATAAATTGTTTAGGGCCTCACTAAATTGCTGAGGCTGGTCTTGAACTTATGATCCTCCTACCTCAGTCTCCCAAGTAGCTGAGATTACAGGCATGCACCGCCATGCCCAGCTCTTATGGGCTTCTATCTGAAAGATAGAGCTTCCTGGTGAACCATAAAAAACAAGCAATTTTCTTACATAGCTCTCATTGCAAAAACCAGCTTGGATCATTTACCATTTCCTCTTCTTCTCTTCCACTCACTTTTTCACACAAACCACAATAACACACCCCCATCACCTTCCTTCCTATATGCTCCTCCTCTATTCCTGATGACTATTCTAACCAGATTTCTTCTGCATAAAAATGTGAGCATCCAAGATATCACATCTAGAGTGATTTTTTTCTTCCTGCACATTGCAGGGATGGCTCTGCCCATGGCTTTCCATCAAGCTCAGGATGCCCCAAGGGCTTGATAGGCAACCTCCACCCAGGGTATAGTGACCTTCCAACAGTGGATTTGTCCGATGTAGTTCTTGCCATAATTGTATGATGAATGATAAGTTCAGATTTATTACAATTGGAAATTCAATGCTGGTCACAGTACTGAACACAGAGAAACACAGTCATCAAAGCATTTTGTTTCCCCTGAATTTCTAATGTTTATGCCCTCAATGCACAGTGAACCCCACTGTATTGGTTTTCTGGGGCTGCCACACAGATTACCATGAGCTCAAAACAGAAATTTATTTTCCTACAGTTCAGGACATAAGTCCAAAATCAAGGTATGCACAGGGCCATACCTTCTCTGAAGATTATAATAAAGAATCTTTCTTTGCCTTTCCTGACTTCTGGTGGTTCCTGGAAATCTTTGGTATTCCTTGGCTTGAAGCTGTATCACTCATGTATACTTGTTTTTTTTTTTCCTACGCATCTCTGAATTTCTTATAAAGATGCTAATTACTGAATTTAAGGGACACCCTAATTCATCATGGCTTCATTTCATCAACTATTATCTACAAAGGCCCTATTCCCAAATAAGGCCACATTCTGAGGTCCCAGGTAGACATTAACATTTGAGGGACATTTATCAAGCCCAGTACACTCACCTCCATCTCTAAGGTGTATCAAATTCAATTTCTTGTTATCACTGGGTTTTGTTTGTTTTTGCCTCTAGCACCTGCTCACCTCAATCCTGTTCTTGAACAGCAGTCATGCAGGAGACCTTTCTGAGACACCTGCTTCCATCCCCCATTAAACACCTCCAGATCTCACTTTAAAATGGGTGCTTGACACTAACACACTGTTGGTGGAGCTGCAAACTGGTACAGCCCCTCTGGAAAGCAGTATGGAGAATCCTTAAAAAATTAGGGATGACTCCACCATACAACCCTGCTATTCCACTCCTGGGTATCTTTCCAGGGGACTTAGAATCAGCACATTACAGTGACACAGCAATATCGATGTTCACTGCAGCACAATTTACCATTGCTAGGCTATGGAAACAACCCCGGTGTCCCTCACAGGAAGAATGGATCCAAAAACTGTGGTACATTTATACCATGGAATATTACACAGCAATTAGAAA